>RCUC01019675.1:0-15023 GCA_003697995.1 Taxidea taxus jeffersonii
AAAGTAGTCTACAACCCATTAAGTGAAAAAAAAAGTGCTAAATGATTATGTGTGTGTGCATGTGCACGCCTATAGAGAAAGGTTAAAAGCATTATCTCTGGAAGGTGGGTTACAGATTTTTTCTCTTTCCACAAAGAAAAGAAAGCTTTTGGTGTATTGCACTGTCTAATTTTTCTGCAATAAATATGTAATATTTATGTAATAAAAGTGGATCATTACTGAGCCCTTCCAAACACTCTGGCCGTTTGCCAGCTTTATGTGCGCTCACAGTTTATAATCTTAGGGTATCTCTTAATGCCCCACTAAGGCTCTCACTCTGACGATACACATCTGTCAAGACCACCAGTCACCTGTAAGGGACCATACAGGGCACCCTGCCCCAGGTCACCAACAAGTTCTTTTTATGTGAGCCTGGCCCAGTTCCCACCTGTGGTAGGGGTTGGAGGGCTTCATGTGGCATCAGACCCACAGTGGGGGGTCAGGCACTGAGGCAGCAAATCCACCTCCACTCACCCAAAGGCAGGTGGGCCCAGCAGGTTGCCTGTGGTACCCAGCATGTGCTGCGCATGGGCAGATGCCGCCAGAGACAACCAGGAGCCCTGGCCTCGCCCTGTGTGTTCCCCCTGCAAGGACTAACGGGATGCCACAGGAGGGGCCAATCAGCAGGTAGGAGAGACCCTGGGCCGGAGAAGTGCGAGGCTCACAGGGTCCAAATGTGGATGTGGGTAAATAAAGATATAATTATAGTAAAGGTGATGCAGGCAGAAGCCTGGGCCAGTGAGGATGTTAACAGCTCACTTGTACTGAGCAGTTACTAAATGCCAGGCACTCTACCCCATGAGCCTGTGCATTTTAGCTCATATCAGCCTCACCACAACTATTATACCCATTTTACAGATGAGGAAGCCAAGGCAGCAGAAAGCTGAAGGAGCTGCCCAAAGTCATGAGCTGATAAATGAAGTCAGGATTCGGAACCCACACACTTTGGACCCTGAACCCATGCCAGTAACCACCATACCATGGTGCCTCTCGAGAATGGGGGACAGCACAGTGAATCTGGCATGGGTCCTCAGACAAGGGGACCTTAACTCCTTGCCAGAGAGGTCCTAGCGGCCGAGGTTGGTTTCAGCCTCTGAGGCCTGGTGGAGGGGCCTCGGCTATAAAGAGCAGGCAGTTGTGGACTGAGGACCAAGCAGGGCCAGGGAAATTCGGCTTCGTGTCTTCTGTGGGTTACATCTGTTTGTACTTGTCATACTGTTATCAGCATACGATCTCCTCTCATTTTAACAGACTCTCCGAAGTTCAAACTTCCAGGTCACAGATCATTTTACATTTGTTACATTTTAAGCGGGCTGTTTCCTGATGCCATGGACTGCGTCACCCACATCTTATCTGTGACTGTGTCTAGTTTACACTGTGAGTTGGCTTTGGGCAGATTTCCTGCAGACACTAATCCTTTCCATGGACGTAGATTCCTGTAACCTTCAGGCCAGAAAAGTGGGACAGGGAAAAAGCAGGGCGGATAGAGATCAAGTCCACACAGAATGGGGCTAGCAAAGACCGGAGCTTCATTGCCTTGTAATGTCTCTGGGAGATAACCTCCCTTCAAATGACTTCCTTTCACCCAAAAGAGGCAGTGATGTTTCCACTGGTCACTTATGGGAAAATGAATGAAGATGGACTTTAATATAATGAGCTGAAAATCCTCATAAAGTACTTGAGACCCTATCCAAAGTTCCATCTTGACAATTATCTCGGGTTGCAATTACAAAGGGTGTTATGGAAACTGTCTCGGGTTGAGTTACAAAGGGTGTTATGGAAACTCGGGCTATGTTCCCAGAGACCCCGGTTGATCTGAGATGACATGGCTCAAGAGGCCACTCTTGGTGATCACATACCTACCTCTAGATAATTAATTACTTTCAGTTCCTCGGTGGACCAAAGGGCGTCATCCCCAATGAAGGTGGCACCAAGGAACATGACCTTGAAGTCTGCCTGGGTTAGACGGGCATCATTTTTATCCTTTGCGTTGCCCTGGATTCAATCAAAAGACCAGTGACCGGCCTACAACGTGTGATGTAGTTAACATCCCTGCACGGCCAGGGGAAGGTGTCTGGGTGGCCTTGGGCAAAGTACTTCACTTCTCTAAACCCAAATTACTGCATGTCAGTAGCAAGCCCCGCAGCACTCTCATCCCGCAAGGATTTTTTGTGAAGTTTGACTTAGTACATTAAAATTAGTGACATTAAAATTTAGTGACATTAAATTAGTGACATTAAAATTTCCAGCTCATAATATTGCTCAGGATATGTCAGCTGAGCTAAAATCTAAGTGGACATCAAAGATGATTCCGGCAGTTCCAGAAGCTTCAAGTGCCTGATGGATAGGTGTTCTGAGCAAACATTCCCCTTTCCCTTCCCCAGCTGGAAAAAGAGGTTTGGGTTTCCAGCTGCAGGATAATACAACCGTGGATCAACATTGCTTAGAAATTATCCAGCACATTTTTCAAATACGTCTCGTATCTGCTTTCTCAAATCACTTGGAACAAATTCAGCCTCGCGAAAACTCTTGCCACCTGCTACCACTCCAAGCGTATTCTGGACAGTTAGTAAGAGTTGGGTCAAGGTTTTGGATTTAAAACAAAAAACAAGGTAAAAATCCCTCCAAAATACGGAGGTTTTCTTCATTCTCAAACACCTTTTTTTCTTCATCTAAGTTCATAATGTTCTCCTAGAGAAAGATGCTTCTCTCATTCAATATCTCCATCAAAGACCCAGTGGATATTAAGATGACTAACCCCATCTGTTCACCCAGGTAAACCACATATTTTTAGGTACTCTGGAAAAATGTTCACACAAATCTAGGCCTATCCCAGGAATGCTTATTTCCCCCTCCTTAGATTTTTCTCTCTCTATGCCTATAATAGGACCTAAACAAGAACCTCTGTCTTCTAACTAATCAGAAAGCATATGGCCAAATGTAAACTTTTTAAAACATTTAAGACTTCTCCTCACCCCTACTTGCTACTTCAGGGATCACATTAGTCAGAGTGGCCTCCTGACCCTTTGCCATCTGCTAGGACAGGAGGAGAAATTCCCTCAAAGGCAAATACTCACTGTGTCCCTACGACTATGCATCAGGTATTAGGACTGACTATGGAGGATACAGAGAACCCCTCATTATAGTCTCTGGCAGGGATTTTAGAGGCCGTGTGGAGGAAAATACATCAGCCAAAACATGTAATGCAATGAGAAGAATTTGGCAAACCGGGCACGACATTTCCAATCTTACAAAACAAGGAGTCCTCCTGAACGTGGATAAATCCAGAAAATAAAAATTCTTAACATACTATATGTAATTTGAAGTAAAACAGAAAATAAAAACATAGCTAGTAGGGATCCACAGTGTGGGAGGAAATGGGGTCATTTCTTTGTATTTTGGAGTAAGGAGCTAAAGGAGAAATTTTGAAGTTGATGTATCAAGAAGCAATGATATTAGTTTGCTATTAGAGTTATGGAGAGAATGACCCTAGGAACTAAAAATTTAAAAATGAGTGATTGTGATTACATCTAGGGAGAGGGGCTGGGATATAGCTCTCTGCCACACTGGTATTTCTTACCATTTGCACTACTTTTTATAATGATCAGAAGTGACGATGTGTGTGACTCATATGTATATCTTTCGAATATATGAACTATGTTTATATGAAACCCGTAAATATTGTACACACAAAGAAATATCTTTACTATTTATATGTTTGCATATATTCATATGCCATATTTCATGCATATTTATAAAAGGTCACTGACAGAATAAGAAAAAGTCAATAAGAGAATTTCCTAGGGGAAATTCCAAGTGGTCTGAGAAGATGGAAAGCAGAAATTGATGCAAAAAAGTGCTGACACCTGCACATATTTCCCAGATAAGGAGTCTGGTGATAAACTGACCATAAGAGAAACTTACATGGAGCCCCCAGTTAGATGAACTGTCCACCCCGTGACTGCCCCACAGTTCCCTGGTAAGTTTCACACCTTCCCGCCTTGTTCTGGGTTCTTGACCTGGCCCATTTGCGAAGTTCCTCCTTAAAGTACAGTCAGGAGGTTGTCAGCTCATGTTTCGTTCAACAGGAGACTAGAAATGGGGTCGAAGTAGAACCTGCCTCAAGAGAGCGAAGCTGTATTTGAGATTTGTCCAACATCTTCCCTTCATTTTCACTTGCATGGTGACAGAAACAACTCCACACGGACAACCTGTTGTCTGAAGCCGGTCCCGCTCCAGGGAAATTTACTGGAGAGTCACTGATACCAGAACTCATCACATCAGTGTTTGCTAAAAGCTGCTTTTAGCCCCAGGGGTTTTTCCCCATCACATTAAGTGCACTCTGTCTAAACTGGGGATCACATCTCCTTTGGCAGTGACGCCCATTACACTCGTTACCCTGTCCCCACCCCGCACCCGCTGACTCACTCCAGCCCATTTCACCAGAAGGAGCCAGAGTGTCAGTGTCCCCAAGGGAGAAAGCCTGAATTCCGAGTGCTTAAGGGAACAAAGAGGGGAGAGAGACACCTTGGACTCCATGAGTCTTGTATTTAGCAAATAATAACACAAAACCCCACAAACAGCAAGTAGAACGATTTTAACTCCATCCCTCCGGCACCGGAGGGACCGCGGTTTGGTTTTCTCCTTCCCCGTGGCACCTTCATCAAGACTCCAGTTCTGTGCTTCCAACTATGGGCCTTCTGTGAACTTCCACGAAGAAGAAACCTATTTAATTGGTTCCTCGAGCACTCATTCTCTTTAGCCACAGCTGAGAAAGTGCAGGGCTGGGGACTAACCACAGAGACCTCCCTGAGCTGCCCCTTCGCTCCTCAGGACGCACTTGCCAGGGAAGTCTCCACTCACAGGAAAAACATCTGGATCCACCGAGAGGTCTCCTGAGAGCCCCCTTCTTGTTCCTCAGCTCCTCTGGGAGCCCCCTGTAACTCCCCCCACCCCGGGAATCCCCCTTGCACTTCTCCAGGAGGCCCAAAGAGGCTCATTTCCAAGGCCAGGGGACTGCAAAGTGCCTCCCAGCATGTCCGGTGGTGCCTGTGTCCTAGGCTTGCTTGTCATGACCTTTTTTGAGCCTCTCCCGCTGGACTGGGAGCCACTGAGGGCCAGAGTGTGTTCTCATCTCAGTGTCCCTGACCCACAGCCTAACACCTGACCTCGCCACTGATGTCAGCGCTGGGTTTATGGACTCCAAGTCAGAACCCACACGGGTGACCTGGCGTGTTGTACCAGTAGATGTCGAAGGTTGGGGTCTTCTCCAAAAGACCCTAAGAGTCTCTAGTTATACTGGGGCTTGTCACCTTAAGTTCTGTGCATATAAGGTAAGCAAGGAAAAAAAAAAAAGAACAAAAAAACCCCTTCCTTATCTTTAAAGTCTACAGGCAGAGATCATCGGGACTGCATTTATTATGCATTTTCTAGTATTTCATAGGGGACATCTTAGGAGTCAAACAATCCTGAAAACACACTAGATGTTTAAAATTCCCACATGACATCACAAGGTAGGGCTTCACAAGAAACATACACATTGGAGGGTGTTAAGCATTTACTGGCAGGAACTTATCTGTAGTTTCACTTTCCATCACTTTACACCTGACCCAACAGTGACTGTGCAGAAGCTACATTACACTTGACATGTTGGGGCTCTCAGCAATCATGTTGGGTTTTTTTTTAGATTTTCTTTCTTTATTTGACAGAGAGAGAGAGCGCGCGCTCACAGGCAGGGGGAGCGGCAGAGGGAAAGGGAGAAGCAGGTTCCTTAAGGAGCAGGAAGCACAAAGCCAGGACTCCATCCTAGGACCCTGGATCAAGACCCGAGTTGAAGACAGACGCTTAACTGACTGAGTCGCCCAGGGGCCCCAGCAGTCCTATTTTATTGCCTGGTGAAGGGAAAGGATTCTGAGCCACAGCTAATCCACAGGACTGAAGGGGGCTCGGACCCCCTTGCTCTGACCCAGAGCAAGTCTGACCACCTCCACCACTGTTTCGTGACTGAGCACTTTGGAAAATGCCATGGTGAGACTCTGCTCCGGTCCAGGCTCCAGAGAGGCAAGCAAGCCACGCTGACTTCTCCAGGCCCGAACAAAGTTATTTCCCCACGTGTCAGCTCCCCGTATGCACAGTCAACGCTGCGGAACAGGTGGTGTTCCCCCGAGTCCAAGATGGGAAGCGCTTTGCCCAAGGAAGCTGGGGCTCCCACCTAGCACAGCCTGCTCCCAAGCCCACTACTTCAGATGTACTGAGGCCTAACCTCCAATTACATCAGTTAATTAGATCACTTTCTGACTCTGCACTGTGTTCTAAAAGTTTCTCATGCATCCATCTCGTGTATGGAAGTCAAGCAAGGCCCATGTGAAATCTCCGGATTTGGAGATGTTACAGAACAAGATGCCCACTAAAACTGTGGTTATTTAAAGTGGATAGGAGGAGGCCAGATGGAAAGAAAGGAGGGACCCTGCAACCTGGAAGGTGTCACGGCATCTTAAGCCTCTGACACAATCCTACCTCCCTGTCCTTGACTAAGCTGTTTCTTTTGCCCCCAAATGCTCTTTTGTCTCTTCCCACCATCCTTAGAAGCCCAGCTCAACTGTTCCCTCTTCAGTGCAGTCTTCCCCAACCCAGTGTGGCCTCCTGCTCTGTGCTCCCAGAGCTCCTCCCCCTGCCCAAGTGCTCTAGCGCCAAGGGCAGTGATGTCCAGGCTGCTTGCGCTGGGCACCCTCTCTGCCCCAGGACCACAAGGGTCTTGAGGGAAGGACTGTGAGCAGTGATGAGATACTGTCCCCAGATCTGGAAGCCTCCCAGACTATTTCCCCTAATTCATACCACCCCTTATATGCATTACAGTATATAACACAACTGAGACCTCTACTGTGGAGGTAGTCTTAGAAGGTGGGGTGTTCCATCGAGAATTTGGGTGGGATCTACTGGGAACTTAGTTTAAGGGGTGAAGTTCTGAAATCAGGGCATGTTTCCAAGCCATCCTGGCCTACCCTCCTTTCTTTCTCTTCTCCAAGATAGGAACTGGAGAGATCTCTAAAGGCACATATTCCTTTTTTAATCTTTGGAGAGGACATAAGTGATAACCTATATTCCCTTCACCTCTTTCGTCCTGGAGTAGGAAGACTAACAAAATTTGGAGTTTCATGCTACCTGTTCCTTTTGGCCACTGGTGCGGGGGAGTGGGGGGGTCCACATAAGGTCACCCACACTAAGGTGCCAGAGCACATGGGTCCACACAGGAGGTGTGCAAGGAAGACTCCACATGGCAGGACTGAAACAGCTCTCTTCAGAAAGTCCTGCTTTCAAGATTGGTCCTTGGCTGGCATCTGGAAACTTGGATTTCAGAAGGGTTTCCATCATTCCCTGAGGGAATAAGAGTGACTCACTACGCCCAAACTATTTGTTTTAGCAATACAGTTTATGCTCAACACCTGCTTTCCTCCTAGGAGTCTGGAATTTTGTTATGTTGCAGGCAGAGGGCGCCTATGTGACCAGCCCCAATAAAAACCTTGGGCACCTTGTCTCAGAAGAGCTTCCCTCGTAGATGACACTTCAATCCACCGTCACAACTCCCCGCTGGGGGAATGAGCACATCCTGTGTGACTCCACTAGGAGAAGACAGGAATCATGTGCCTGGTTTCCTCCAGACTTTGCCCATGCACCCTTCTCTTTGCTGATTTTGCTCTGTGCCCTTTCATTGTGATAAATCATAGCTATGAGTCCTCCCAGTAAATCATCAAACCTAGGAGAGGTCTTAAGGACCTTAACACAGGGAGTTTTAATGGGGGACAAGGGATGGCCCAAGACCCAAGAAGCCTTGGGCTTATAAAAAGAAGACAGGCAGTCATGGGACCTCTAAGGAATGCATCTCTCAATGAGGGTAAGTAGGATGGGACTCAGGATGATGGGGTGTACTGGGGAGGACACCGAGTGAAATGTTACAGAGAAGAAAAGGGAACTAAAGCTATATAACCCTTTGTCAACATTCACATCTCTGTCCTGGGTTGAAGGTGTTACTTTGCCAGCTGCCAAATGATGGCAGATATCATAAATTCACAAGAATTTTCTAAGATTATTTGCAAGTCAATGCCCTTAATAGTGGAGTCATCCCAGCACCCAGAGAAGCCACGATATCTACATGGAGAGAGGTGGCTCTGCCCTTGGCAGCACAGGCCGAGCAAAATGTGCGTCCTTGAAAAATGGAGGTGAAGTGACAGAAATACTAAGTAGACATCACATACATGCCAAGTGCCCGCTCTCTTTTTCTTTCGCTTTGTGATTTATGTGGTTTTGAAAATTAAGAAACATAGTAGTCAATGGGAGGAGGTGTTCTACATTTGAGATGAATTCATCTCATTTACTTTTTTAAAGATTTTAATTTTAAATTTTTTTGAGAGAAAGAGAGAGAGAATCCTAAGCAGACTCCACGTCCAGTGCGGAGCCCATCTCGAAGTCACGGGGCTCGAGCCCTTGACCCTGAGATCGTAACCCTAAGATCACGACCCAAGTTGAAATCAAGAGCAGGATGCTTAGCCGAATGAGCCCCCCATGTGCCCCTGAATCTTAAGGATCCTTAAAAGGATAGTAATGATTTCAAGAACAGGGACCATGTATGATCACAGACACAAGTATTTCTTTCTGATTTATAAAGCCCTGTCTTAACAGCACCTCATTTGATCCTCCTAATGATCTACAAGACAGACAGTACGACTTCTCTTTCATCTTCCATGGCACCTCGGGCCGTTACAAGACAAGCAGTGATGCTTAATTAAGACTTAATGGTTGACTGATTTGTAATGGCTTTAGAAAAATTACTGCTTTACAAAAATTAATAATTCCTGAAGTCTGTCAGTGGAAGAACAGGCTAAAAAGCCAGGCATTCAGAGGAATTATTAAAATCACAAATTAAGTCATTTCTATGGACTCTATAGCAGGAAATATATTTTTAATGAGGAAATTGAAGCTAATATGTAACAGCTGTCCTGTTGCCCAGTAACAGAATATTAAAGCAGATTAAATTATTAATGAAAAATGTAGTAACTTGGAAATTTAACCTTCGAACATTCTCTTATTCCTTTCTCCTTGAGATATACTCTTTAAACTGGCATATTTTTTGAAAAACCACTTTTGGTCATCTTATGTAGTTCCCATTTATAATTTGCTTTGCTACTGATCAGCTATGGAATCTTCAGCAAGTTACTCAGTCTCAGACTTTTTCATCATACGATACGCGAATCCTCACGCCTGGAACGGCAGGACACTGACTATAACCTACGGATGCTGGTCAAACCTCCCCCTACCCCCATGTCTTGGGCACCACCACCTTTGGCCGTAAAGTAGCCAAACTACACTTGACCCACTGACCTGTGCACAAATAAATACTGTTGACAGGAAGTCCCTGAGGATGGGAGGTTGTGTGATACGCAGCAACAGCGACTGTCAAGAAGTCTGAAGTCACAACCTTATGAAAAGTGGAAGTGTCCGTGGAGAACTCATGGAGAGAGGAGAGAGGGAGAGAACATGCAGGGGTGCATTAACAGCGCCTAAAGGACCATGCCCTTGCTGTCTTCCGCATAATGGCAAAGCGGAAAGAGGGGCGGAAGCTGGCCTGGCCCAGAGCGGCAGTGTGTACTCACGTTGGTGTTACACAGCTTGTACTGTCGGTAGGCCCCGATGCAAGAGATGGCTGCAGACCGGGCGGGCTGTGAGGAGCTCTGCGCTGCCCTGGGGGCCCCCGGGTTGTGGCTGCTGCTGGTTTCCAGGCCGTGGAAGAGACTGGAAGCTGCAGGGAAGCCTGGGTCATGGGTCAACGGCAGCTGGTAGACAGATGCCTCGGAGGTCTGCAGTCCAGAACGGGGGCCCCCATCACTCTGGTACAGAGGCCCATGCTGGGGAGCCTGCTGGGCCGGCGGGCTGTAGCCATGGCTGAGACCCGAAGCCCCCTGCAACCTGGAAGGCCGGGACGGCCTCTGCCTCCGAAGCCTCTGTGGCGAGTGTGCGGAGTCCGTCTGTAGCGGCAGGATGTACGGGGCCTTACCGTAGCCATACTTGCCAGGGCCAATGGGGCCGCGGGTCCTGCTCCTAAAGAAAGACACACAAACAGAGATGAAAGGAGTCACAGGGTGCTCCCCGTTAACCCCGACACTGTGGTCACGACAGAGGGGACTGGGTAGGGATGGAAACTCTGGGAGGGAGCCTGTGGCACACCAGGGAGGTGGAGGGCGGGCCTCCCAGGAGAAGAGGACATCATGGAAGCCAGCGCAGAGAGGCTCCACAGAGGCTGGAAAGTCGAATGAAGGTGGGCGATGTGAGTGGTGGAAAACGAGGTTGGAACGGTACACTGTGGTCAGCTCAGCATGTGACTGACGGCAGGCCCTCGGGCCTGCTGGCAGGCTGTTGGGAGCCACTGAGGTTTTTTTGAGAAGTATAAGGATATAATTGTAATTTCGGCCACAGTAACTTCCTGTTCATTTGTTTTCTCTGAAAATAATCTGTGGGGTTTTTTTCTCACTCAACGGTGCCTGAGACTTCAGGCCAGTTTCCATTACCATTCATGCCCAAATAGCTTTTCCAGGTAAGTGGAATTTAGCTAAGCAACCACACCCGAATGCAGCCCTGAGGCCTGACTTGCACTGGGTCACACTTGATCCCCGAAGAAACCAGGGGAGGTCAAACGGTTGGCTCTCCATCACTCTTGAGGCAACCCACGCCGAACGGTGGGCGAACCAGCATCTTCGTGTTGGCATCATCTTTAGACTTTGTCAAGACCTGTTGCCTTGTGAGGCCTTAGAAAAATCACATAAACTGTTGTGTGCTGGTGACTGTTTAATGACTGGGAGAAAGCCCTGGTTTGTGGCATTTATCTACATCCAGGATATAATCGTTTCTGCCACGGCCCATCTCAAGCCACCATCATGAAGACGCAGTGAGCTCTGGTGAATGGGACCTAATAGCTGCAGCACACCACACTGCATGTCAATTTATTGGGCGACTACTGTTTACAAAACCCAGAGCCAGGAATGATCAAGAACATAAAAGTGAGTCCGATATGGTTCCCAAGTCCCCAGCCTTACAACAGAAGGCAGCCAGAACATAACGCAAGGTGAGGTAAGGGCCTTGAGAGCAGCTACACATGGTGATGTGGGAATTCTGAGGCTAGAGGAAGCATTTCTCTCTGCAGGGATGTGAGAAGGGTTTCACCATCACTGGTCTGAGTTGGCGAGCAAGGTTCCAATACTGTGGAAGGACCTGAAGAAATAGTTTCTTACTTCTTTGGAAAATGTCTGAGTTGGATCTAATGACCACGAAGGTCATTCCAGCTCTAAAATTATATGCTTCCATAATAATTAATTCTACATTTATGTAAAATTGGAAATGTGCCCAAGGGTTTTCTACAGGATGGCCCTATTAAAATAAGCACATTAAAACAGCAATCAAGGTGAAACATTAATTTCTGTCCTCATGAGGAAATTCTTTCTTCACCCTATGTAACCACTGAACATAAAATTTAACAGACCACAACTAATTATTAACATCTTTATCACTAATTGCACCTTCATTCTTAGCTGATACGGTTTTGAATTAAACTGTGCTACAGTGTTTATTTTGCCTTGAAGCACTTCTCGAATAATCTTGGCAACACTTGGGACTCTGTTAATGAGGAGGGATCCAGCGTGCTGCTTTAAGAAATGCAATTAAGAAGTTAGTCTTAAAAATATATATAACTTGGATGTAATTTGCCTTTTTCTTTCTTGTGGCAGGCCAGGTAAAATGAATGACATCATGTAAAGGTGAGGGAAAGAATTTCTGTACGTGTGTGTGTGTGTCTTTTCCTTTTAAGATCTGAAAACCTACCAAGAATTCCAGCCTCCAGCTAAGCACGGGATGGAGATGCCAGCTGAAGGTAAGAGAGAAATGAGGACACATGCAGCAACGCTTCTCAAACTTAGATGTGCCCAGGAATTAGCTAGGCATCTTGTTAGAGGCAGATCCTGACTCAGCTGGTCTGGGGTGGGGCCTGAGACTCTGCATTTCCAGCAAGCTCCCAGCTTTTAAGAAACTGAAATTCTAAACCAAAGGGTGAGAACCCAACCATAAAAGTGATCATTTTCTTAAAGGATTTATTGATTTATTTGAGACAGCAAGAGTGCAAGAGCAGAGGAGAGGGCGCAGGGCGGGGGGGAGAGCAACTCAAGCAGACTCCTGGGGAGGGGCTCGATCTCATGACTCTAAGATCATGACCTACGCTGAAACCAAGAGTCAGACCTCCTTAACAGACTGCGACACCCAGGTGCCCCAGGAATGATCATGTTTAATGAACAACAGCTATAAAGTTTTCTTCTGGCAGAACAGAAATCTATTGGCCCAGGCCAGGATGTGCCACTACAGCTCACCTACCAAGAGCTCCTGAACCGGGACTGACTCAATCCTGCTCTTGGGGAACAGAGGTAGCAGAGGGAGAACCTACTGATGACCTAAGCAAGTGTCTTTCCAAAGGCCGCCTGTCTTCTGGAGCAGGTGACCAATGCATGTGCTGATGTTCCAGGAGCCTCAGCTTAAACTGGAGAACCATGCAAAACCCCCCCAAACAGCAGCACCCCTGGAAAGACGATGTTTCAGAAACGAATGAGCAGCTGACTGTGATGAGCAGGCTAACAAGAATGAGCATCCCACCTGGCCCCCATATCCTACACCAAATATGCCCTTTCCAGAGCTTCCAAGACCATGTAGCACACCCACAGATCCAGAGGCTGCTGGTCCTTTAGGTCCCTGGGGAATCCATGTCTTCTGGACCTTGGGAACCTGGAATTAGAGGGCAATACCCTACCCCTAATATGGCATATCCATCTCCAGGGCCATATCCTGCGCCCTGTCCCCAAGCACCAGGGGCAGTGCCACCTGTTCCGTGGGGCACTGTTCCACCAGGAACCTGGGGACCACCAGCACCATATCCTGCCCCTGCAGGATCATATCCCACACCAGGACTCTATCCCACTCCCAACAATCCTTTTCAAGCGCCTTCAGGACCTTTTGGTGCCCCACCGATGCCTAGTGGCCTCCATTCTTACCATTAAATTAATGGACGAAGAGATGACACTTTGCTTTTTTAGGAAGTACATATATATGGACATGCATGCATATGTAAAAATTGCTGGTTTCACTATCTTAGAGGGCATTCATGAAAGAACATTCATAAAAGAACTCTTGCACCTCTCAGAGAAAACATCTGCCTCTTGTACTTGGATGTATAGTACATTTGATGGATACAATCAAATAATAATGTAAAAAAAAAAAAAAGAATGAGCAGCCAATTGGGGTGTGACTGTGAGAGATGGGATTTCTGCATCCGTGAGTCAGGACGCTGCAGTGAGGGGCAGACTCCTCCCTGCTTGGCCAAGACAGTATGTGTATTCCTTACAGTGGGCAGAGCTCCTCATCATGATGGTTGAGGATGGCCCCTTCCCCGCCAGGACAGAGTCCATCTGGATGCATGCAGGGTGGCCGCTGCGAGCTAGGCAGATTTATGCAGCATTGGGATAACAAGCACAGATGTGGCCAAAGGAAACTTGTGGCCAGTTAACCCTTCTGGGGGATATGTGGTGGGTACCTGGGAAGCTGTGGGCTCAGTTAGCTCTGTTTGGCCTCTCCATAACCCATCTCTGCAATTTTACTTCGCAATCCTCACTTGGTAAATTTTGGAAATGTAGGTTTTGAGAAAGAAACAGAAAAAAGCCCAATTTGGATATCAAGGGCCTAGGTATGAGCACAGCATAGAGGTTAGTGACATGATCTCTGAAGCCAGGTTCCTGGGTTGGAATCCCAGGTCTGCCACTTGCTAACTTATGCAGCTTTGGGCAAGTTACTCCATCTTTTGATGCTTCCATTTCTTCCCACGGGGCCAGAGCTAGGATGAGGCCAGTGAGGCACACAGGACACAGCACTGAAGGGCCGTGTGGGTGCTGGCAGAATCTCAGAGTGCTGTCTCCTTAAATGTTGTGCCCAAGGGCCCCCGCTCTAGGCCCAGTCCTGCCCTGTATGCATTTATAAGCAATGATGAGGACAGTACCTTCCTTACAGGTTGTTGTAAAGAATAAACAGTAGGCACCTGGGTGGCTCAGTGTGTTAAAGCCTTTGCCTTCAGCTCAGGTCATGATCTCAGGTCCTGGGATCGAGCCCTGCATCAGACTCTCTGCTCAGCAGGGAGCCTGCTTCCCTTCCTCTCTCTGTGCCTGCCTCTGCCTACTTGTGATCTCTGTCCGTTAAATAAAATAAATAAAGTCTTTAAAAAAATAATAAAAAAAGAATAAACAGTGAAAGCAGAAGAGTTAAATAATGCCTAGCACAGAGCATGCAGCACACAAGTATTTGCTTTAAAAAATAAAGTTGTAACTTCACCACTTACTAGCTCTCTGAACTGTGGTGGACAATGCACCACCTGTTTTCTCACCTATAAATTGAGAGCATACCCCCTCAGAGGACTGTGATAAAGGGGATAGGTAACAGCATGTGTTGGAGACGATGTAGAGAAACTGGAGCCCTCGCACGTTCCTGGAGGGAATGTAAAATGGGGCAGTCACTTTGGAAAGCTATCTGGAAGTTCCTCAGTGAAGGCAAATGTAGTGTTACCACACAACCCAGCAATTCCAATCTTAGCTATATACCCAAGAGAAATGAAAACCTCATATGTGAACGTACACACAAAACTCGTACCCAAAAACTCGTACATGAGTGTGCATAACTGCTTTCATCACAACAGCTAGGAGACAGAAACGACCCATGTCCATCAAGTGATGAGTGGGCGAACAAAACACCGTATATCCAAAGAGTGGGTTATTATTCAGCCATAAGAGAGGGAGTACTGAGGTAGGCTACAACAGAGATGAATCTCAAAAACATTGTCTAAGTGAATGAGGCCAAGCACAAAAGGCCACATATCCTACTGATACGCACTACCCAGGAGAGACAAATCCACA
>RCUC01019713.1:0-11134 GCA_003697995.1 Taxidea taxus jeffersonii
CCCCCCCAGGGGTGGGTCACAGTGCAGAAAACGGAATGTCCAACCTACTGGCCAGGTGACTTCCAGTTGGCCCTTCAGGTCATTTGCAAGGGTTTCTGATGACGAACCATTACCTGGCTTTTAGTATATATCCTAAAAGACTTTAGCATCAAACCACACTACACTGAGATCAGATTCTGTCCTAGGCAACCCAGCCGTTGGCCGAGGCCTGCTGTGTCGTGCTGAGCGCTATGCGGGGGCGGGCAGAGCCTGACCCGAGGCTCCGGGACCCTCTCTGGGCAGGGAGGCCGGGCTGCCTGGGGCCTTTTCCCGAGCATCTGGCCAGCTGGGAGGCTGAACTGAGGCTCCGTTCTTCCCACCCACAGCACGGGCGGAAGTTCCTCTGTGGTCCGGCCAACAGACAACACCCAACCCCAGCACTGGGAGAGGACTCACTTAGCATCACAGACCTCTGCTCCTTCTGACGGGACCGGGAGGGTGGCCAGCACCCCGAAGCCCAAGCTGGACCACGTGATCCTAAGGACAATGGTAACTCCTGTGATTGAGCCAGCCATCCAGGCTTCGAGATATGCTATGCATAGCACTAACTGGTGAGTTCACAAACAAAGGCACCACTTAGATACCCCCACAGATATCCGGGTGAAGAGTCAGGCTGTCCTGGTGTTCTGGACCCAGTTCTGAAGTGCTGGCCTTTGTACTACAGAGATCTGGTTAAGTAGATGAACTCACACTGGGCGAGTGACTCATGTGGCCTGGGTCCTTAGAAACCCATCTGATGCGCCTCTAGCCCTATACACCACAGTGAAACTCTTTAAAACCCTTCGAAGGACAGTTAGGCAGGTGAGACTTGGGTCTGACTCATGGTTTGCAGTTCGGGCCGCACGTGAGCATCACAGGAGCACTGCAAGAAAAGCCGTGTGTGGCAGGGCCTGCCTGGACCATTTGGCCTCACTGGAGCTTCTGGGGGCCTGGCTGGGGCCAAGGATCGCTGGTTAGGTCCCAGGTGCAGCAGCGCCCACAGCCAGTTGTGCTCAAGCCCCTCCTGGGATTCATGGTTTTCAGGACAAGTGAGGAACACGGGGGGCATGTGATCACCCCTGCGGAGACTGGCAGAGCCCCCACACTCAGAAGAGTGATCACAGGTAAAGGCTGCCTGTCTGCCCCATACCAGGCTGGGGCCGGCCCCATGAGTGACCAGAGACTAGAATAACGCCACACCTGGCAGGTGAAATACCTGTTCCCTCCATGGCCTTTCTCTCCCCACTCCCCTAACACTCCCACGCAAGGTCTTGGCAACCCCGGCACTCCTCCGGGAAGCCTTCCTTCTTTGATGCGCACCCTGAGCGC
Source organism: Taxidea taxus jeffersonii (assembly GCA_003697995.1). Taxonomy (NCBI): domain Eukaryota; kingdom Metazoa; phylum Chordata; class Mammalia; order Carnivora; family Mustelidae; genus Taxidea; species Taxidea taxus. The sequence goes on from RCUC01019713.1 coordinate 1,348, forward strand.
CCCATCCGGACCACAGCTCTCCGGGTCCTTGGGGGTCCGTTTCCCTGGTGTCTGGCACAGAGGAGATGCTGGGCTGAAGATCTGCGCCCTGGCCACACAAGGACCACATCGGGCGGGCTGTCTGGACAACAGGAGGGGACAGTGCTCAGCAAATAGGGTTTCCTCCTTGGGATGGTGGTTCCATCTCTCCCCCAGCCTTGGGGGGTCAGAGGCCCAGCCTCCGGGAGTGCGCCAGGGTACACTGCCCTTCTCAGAATATTTGAGCGAACTGCTTCAGCCACGCTGGGGCAGTGGGAAGGAGGCGAGGGCCACTCGAGGGTCCTGCTCCAGGAGGGATGCAGCCCTGTGACCGGCGCCTTGTCACCCCTCTAGACCCGGGCCAGCCTCTTCTCCCCCGGGGCCTCTGCTTCCACCCTTTATGTGATGGAGCTATTCTAGCTCAGACTTTCTGTCTGTCTGTCCATCATGATTATCTGCAAGGACTCATGGAAACGTGGGTCTGCTGGCTGGTGACTGTCGGAAACCCCAACTTCCCCTGGCTTCCACCCCAGAGCCGTTGGCTGCAGGCCATCAAGCCCGAGCAGGTGCCTGGAGCAGGCCGGCCATGCTGTGGAAGCACAGTGCCTGCCATGTGAGAGGGAGGTGAGCAGGAGATGGGCAACGCCAAAGCCATATGGAGGCAGGAGCTTCTGCAGCCCCGGGCAGAGCACACAGGAGGGAGGCCACGCCAGACGGGAGTGGAGATGGGGACTGGGGTTCAGCTGGCCCAGGGGCCAGGCCCAGTGAAGAGAAGGGTGGCCCTCGTTGGTGAAGAAGGAACCCATACAGCCTCGAACCGTGTAGAGGGCCCGTGGGTACCAGGCCTTCACTCCCGGCCAGCACCACCCAACAGGACCCTCTATGCGGACACAGACCCTCCACATCCACCAGCTCAACTGCCACCAGCCACCTGGGCACCCACTACGCTCCACGTGGGACCAGGAAACTGAATGTTCGCTTCACTTCTGGGCCTTAACTTCCATTTTCAACGTCAGTGACCATGTGGGGCCAGCACTCCTACCCAGAATGGCTCTGCTCTGGGCGGCGCAGGCTGCCCAGGGCTTGAGGGGCATCCACCAAGACCTGAGTCAGGGCCCTGTTCCCAGGGAGGGGATAGGGAAGGGGCCACGAGAACTGGGGTGGACCAATGGGGTGGCCTGGGGGAGGTGAGGGAGACAGGGAGGTTGAAGGTTAGAAGTTCCAAACCCAAAAGTAACCATAACAGTGAACATCTGAGGGCACCATGGCAGGTGCCGTCCTGCGGAAAACATTCCTCACTGAGTCCTCAGGAAATTCAAAGGGCAGGTTACTTGTGTTATCCCCCTTTCACATATGGGGAAACTGAGTCATGGCACACAGGAAGACTTCCTAAGGTCACTGAGCTGGGAGAAAGGGAGACGAAGAAGCCTGTGTTCCTGGCCATGACCCCGCCTCCAACACCTCTAGCCAGGGTCCCTGGAACTGGGAAGGGCCTGTGGATTTGGGGCAGGGTGGGTGGGGAGCCGGCCAGGGTCTGGACAGTCGTGCCCCAGCCTCACTGCTGCAGGCAGGCCATGGGCAACTGCCGTCACAGACAGGGCCACGAACCGCACACAGAGGACAGATCCAGCAACGCCATCAACCACAAAGAAGTCAAGTTCAGCAAATTTACTGGCAAGGTAAGGTCCCATAAGGAAAGACTACTTCCTGGGAAGCTGTGGGGTGTGGCGTTAGGAAAGCTGTTTAAAGGTGGGGGACCGGCAGACACTCCTGTGATGAGATGAGCAGGGGACTGGGATCATGAGGGCAGTCAGGTGTCACCAATGTGCTACTAAATGACATGAGACGGAAATTCAGGCATCCCTCACTGCTTAGGCCCCTGACGCTGAGAGTCACAGAGACTCAGATGTAACTTCAGATCAGACCCCGAGACCCCTGTGCTCACGACCTGTTGTCTGAAAGTTAAGGAGATGTGTGGTGAGGCTTCTGCTCCCCCACAAGCTATAGACCCCTCAACTCTGAAGAGGATGGTGACCCCAGTGCTAGCAGCAGGGGAACCAGACAGATACATGGACACCAAGGAGCACTAGTGGAAGATGGAGCTCACCATCTGCAGACACACCTGAGGGCAGAATGTGGCCCCTTGCATCCAGACCGGCCCCATGACCCTCAACAAGATGACAAGAACGGGTCCTGTGTGCCCACAGGTCGGGACCTGGTGATGCGCTTAGCACCTGCATTTTCCACTCAAGTATCAGGGAGTGTGAAGCGGGTGGCTCTGAGAGTCTTTTCAATTTTAATTCTGAACAAATAATCAGATTTCCAGGAAGCCAAGCATGAAGGGCCCCCCACCCCTGCTCACCTGTGCTGAGGGGTGTCCGTGTGGCCCCCGTGCTCACCTGTGATGAGGGCTGTCTGCACGGCCCGGGTCCCCATGCTCACCTGTGACGAGGGGCATCTGCATGGCCCAGGTCCCTGTGCTTACCTGTGCCGAGGGGCATCTGCGCGGCTTGGGACCTCTGCTTACCTGTGACGAGGGGCGTCCGCACAACCCGGAGCCCCGTACTCACCTGTGACGAGGGGCGTCTGTGTGGGTGGCTGCTCCAGCAGGACCATGTGTTGCAGGAGGGGGTTGTGTGTGGCCCCGCTGTCGCGCTCCAGGGGTGCCGTGCTCAGGTAGGGGGTGAGGTGGGTGCCGGGGAAGAGGGAGATCCGCTGCTGGAGGGCTGGGAGAGCAAGTCGCTCGGCTTCCTGCTGGCCGGCTGCCCCCTGGAGAGGCACAAGTGTGACACCCGGGCCGAGGCCCTGGGACAGCGGCCCCACACCGCGCACACCTGCGGATGCCTACTCACAGCGGACGGGCCGGTGGCAGGTAGTCCCAGAGTGATGTTGGGCAAGGACGGTGATGTGTAGAGGGGGAGTGGGGCCACGGAGCCTTCTCGAGTCACGAGTCTGTGCGCCAAGCCGGTCTGGAGATAGAACACACAAAGGCTGTTACACGCGGTCTGTCCCCAATAAGCGTGGGCAGCACATGCCACGGGAAATCACAACAGAAAACATGTCAGGGTGGGCCCTGCTGAACTCCCAGATACTGCAGTACACATGTACTTAACACGTTCCGGCACGCAGGTGGGCATGACATTTTAAAGCAGGCCACAAACATAGATTCACAGCCCATCAGACTCCTGTTTTTATCCAGACTGCTAATTCATTGTAAAACTATCAAGAAAATCTAAGATAAAGTATTTTAAAATATATTCTTGGTTGAGAAGGTCTCTTCAGACACAACGTCAGAGGCAGAAACTGAAAAAATATTGATTAAAAATATCCCTCACAAAAAAAACAGTCGCTGCAATGCCAGCCATACATTGGGCAGAGAAAGCTCATATGTAAAGAGCTCACAGATCAAATAATAATGAACAATGAGAAAATCTCACAGAAAGGCAAATGACAAAGAGCTGATATTAAGGGGAAATAAACTCATGAAAAAATACTCAACATCATCAGTTATCTAAAAAACATATTTAAAATCTTATTAAGCAAAGATATGACAACTGAGAATACTCTTTTGGTCCTGAGGAACAGAAGGGCATTGATTGGTGCATTATAAGTTGGTGTATTCTTTCTGTAGGAAAACTTGGCAATCCATGTCATAAGCCTTAAAAATGTATCTAAGTTTTGATCCTGAAACTCCACTCTTAGGATGGACTCCTACGAAATGATGCTGGTCCAGGGATGGTCCCAGGAAGGTCATGGCTGAGGCACACAGAGGCAGAGGGCTGAGTGCCTGGAAAGCGTGCAAGGCTGAATAGATGAAGGTACACAGGGAAATACCTCCCCGACTGGCCGGCATCTCAATGACGTGTTGTTAAGTTAGGAAAACAAGTTGTTGAATTGTATACTTTTTCAAAAGCAGACAGATAGGGAGGACTAGGACAGAAAGGCAGTCACGAAAAGGTTAGCAGGAGCATTCACCAAGGATCTGAATTATTGTGTCCTCTTTTTCCTTTTAGAATGATATTCTTTGCTACAAAGGACACTGTTTTATTCACCCCAACATCCCAGAGCAGAGTCAACATGCTGAACCGAGGAGCAGAGAGAATGAGCGCACAGTGTTGCTACGGGCTGGCTGGGAGGGTTTACAGATGAAGCCTACATCACGGAAAACAGACTGATGGATAGCTGACTGGTCTTCTCTTAGTTCTCCTCGCACTGTGGTGTGTCACTGAAGAGGACATGCATGCTGGTGCCTTCAAATTTCATATCCAAGAAAAAATTATGAGCTAAAAGTTAACACCAAGTTGCTGTAGACAGCAGGAGGGGACTGACCGCTGGCCTGGCTTGCAAGCAGCTTCTTCATCCCGTTGGGGGTCGGAGTGAGCTGGGGTTCCCCTCAGAGATGCCGCGGGCCTGGTCCCAGAATAGTGTGTGGAAGATAGTCCTGTGAACGGACTGGTTTCCCAGTGCACATGAAAGTTCCATGTACGTGATACTCTAGTCTGTTCATGCGGTATTCATGCAACGGCATTAAGTCTTTTTGAACGTACACAGCCTTGCTGAAGAATACTCCACTGTTAAAATACTCTGCCCGTCATCTGAGCTCTCAGCGAGTCGTAGTCCTTTTGCTGGAGGAGGGGCTCGCCGCGATGTCCGTGGCCGCTGACGGATCAGGGTGGTGGCTGCTGACGGCTGGGGTGGCCGTGGCAGGTTCCTAAAGTAACACAACGATTTGCCCATCGACCGACTTCCTTTCTCGATTTCCCTGTCGCACATGATGCTGTCTGAAGGCACTTCACCCGCAGGAGAACTTCCTGCCGCCGCTTTAGCACCTGAGCGGACGTGATATCCTAAACCGTCTGGTGTCTCTTCAACGGTCTTCACGGCGTCGTCACCAGGACTAGATTCCGACTCGGGAAACCACTTTCTTTGCTCGGCCCCAGGAAATGACGCCTCCTCCCTCAGGTTCAATCACAAGGTTGCCGCGACTCGGTCCCACCTGCAGGCTCCACTCGGTATTCCAGTTCTCCTGCTGTTTGCAGCCCCTCTGCAGTGACGTCCTCCAGGAAAGGCCTGAACCTCCGATTTGTTTAAAAAAGAAAGAAAGAAAAAGAAAGAAAGAAAGAAAGAAAGAAAGAAAGAAAAGAAAAGACAACATCTGCAGAGCGTGATAAAGGGGTGAGCGCTGACCCTCCGGCCCCGCAGGAGCCCTGCCGCTGCTGCTGAACACAGCCTTGCTGTAGTGTCATTCGGAAACACAATCTCTGTTCAGACGCCGTGAGGTTAAAGCAGGAAGGAGAGTGTTTTTCATGCCGGGGCACCGGGTATGTGCTGTCCTGCACATGGTTCGTGGGGAAGCTGTGCGGGCCGGACCCAGCCACCACCACGGGAAGTGCCTTCCCTCGATGAAGCACTTTTTGCCACGAGTGAAAGAGTATCAATGAGCTCGGCTCCTGAGAAAATAGCTCTGACTGCCATGGAAGGCACAGCCCCACGGGACTGCAATTATCCAGGAACAAAATAAGCAGACCTCCTAATGTCTGCAAAGTTATCATTTCCTCTTTATAATCCCTCTATTTTTTTTACCTTATTTATTTTTAGAAATAATGCCACCTCCTGAGAATGACTGGGGATGCTGACTGCCCACGTGCGCTGAGCTGGCCATCTCTACCTGCCCTGTGCCAGGCGCATCACCTCCGGAGCTCTGCACAAAGTGGGGGCGTGGCTACGCACCCCGCACTGCACCGGCCTCCTGAGCTGAAGGGAGCGGCTCTCTCTGGGTCTGGGGAGGCTATTTCTTCTGTGTAAATGGGGCTGTGGTAGAGCAGCGGTGATAGGGGTGCGCAGGGCAGCAGTGGGGTGGGGTGTGCAGGGCAGCGGTGGGGTGGGGGGGCGTGCAGGGCCAGCGTGGCCACCTGGTGCCTGAGGAGGCTTCATGAGGCCTGCACGTTCTCAGGAATGGTCAGATTCTCATAAAACCTGAACCCACAGAGGTCGTCCTGGTGGGATGAGACGGTTGGGAGACCACCCTGCCGACCCCAGGGGCAATCTGATACAAAGAAGAGCAACGACCTTTTCACTTTTCTTGTCAATCCTTTCACATCTGTAATTCGTAGCAGCTTTGTTGACATTCACACATGACTTGTAAAACTTGACACGCAGTTTAAACTGGATCCGTGTAGACGCTCCCTGATAAGGCACCCTGCAGAATGAACCCGATTAGACAGCAGGTGCCAGCATGGTTGACAAGACCTGGCTGGTGGGCATGTGTCGTGCCAGGAAGCAGGGTCCTGGCAGGGCCCCGAGGCCCACTACAGGCAGCCAGCTGCTATGACCTCAGTCCCGCAGAGCAGAGATGTCAAGATCTGTGACCATCCACATAGAGCTTACATGGGGTTGAAGGGAAGGTGATGAAAGAACCAGATGCACAAGGACGTAGGGAGTGAGGAAGCGGGGGCAGCCGTGCATGCCACGACCTCAGGGGCCGCTGTCTGTTCGTCCATCGGCGTTCATGAACCTAACCCAAAAATGCTTCTCCTCCACACCTGCGTATCCGCACTACACTCTGCCCTCCTTTTGGGAGGGCAAGATTCATGTCCAGATATTTAGGAGGAAAGGAAGTCACTCTGTTTAATGAATTGTAGCCTCCTGTGAGTTAGCAGCTCAAAAAGAACTCTGAAGAACCACCCACGCAGCAGGACCATGTGCGCAGGGAGCAGATGGCACTCAGGGCTGAGCTCACCGGGAAACTCAGTGTTGACGTGGCTCCCCACGTGGTCACCCTGAGCCCGTGACCTCGAGCGGCAAGCATGAAATCCTCTTGCTCTTCCTGTGATCGGTACCTGCCTTTCACAGGCTGCAGGGCTGCTGCCTGGCCATCTGGCCCTCCATCCCCAGAGCCTGGCACGGGGCCGGCCTGAGGCATAAGCACCAGGGACGCTTGTGCAATAAACACACACACCAAAGTGAATAAAGAAGAAGATCCTAGAGACCACGGCCCGGAAAGTACCCCATGACCCAGATCTGGTCTAGGGCACACCCAGCAGCCACCCCCGAGGCCCTCCACCTGGCTCAAGAGGCCACCCAGCTTGTCTCTGCAAGAACACCCTTCCTTCCTCTCTGCCAGCTGACTCCAGAACTGTGTGCCCATATGACTCGCAACTACAGCACACCTGGGGCCTGACGGGCATGGTGAGGGGCTTGTCCGAGGCTGGTGGCATTTGGGAGAACCCGTGGCCTTCCTAACCACCTGAACCCTAACCATCCACCCCATGTCACCCTGCTCCCCCCGGACACAGGACGCGTGATCGTTGGAAGAGTATTTCTGAAGCACAACAAGAAGCTTGATTTGTACCCAAGAGCGGTTCCCATGTGTGCTTGTGTTCTTGTTCCTGGCCACTGTGCAGATGCCCCATGTGGGGCATCTGGGGCCCAGTAGCACCGAGTGTGTGTGTTCTGATCAACCTAGTTAAATATGATCTTAAGGGGGCGCCTGGGTGGCTCAGTGGGTTAAAGCCTCTGCCTTCGGCTCAGGTCATGATCCCAGGGTCCTGGGATCAAGCCCCACATCAGGCTCTCTGCTCATCAGGGAGCCTGCTTCCCCCCACCACCCTCCTACCTGCGCCTCTGCCTACTTCGGTCTCTCTCTGTCAAATAAATAAATAAATAAAATCTTAAAAAAAAAAAAAAAGAGAAATTGCTCAATAAAATTAAAAAAAAAAAAAAAAAACGATCTTAAGGAGGCCGGGGCCAGAGGCTGGGGTTACAGCTTTTCGCACATCTGGACCGCTGTGCTCCAACGTAAAGGGGGAGCAGGGCTCAGTGGCAGGGAGGGGCCTTGTCTGGGGTGCCTCCCGACCTGGACAATCAAGGCTGGAGGGTCACTTTGAGGAAAGCAACTGGCTGAATCCGCCACGGGGCTGGCACAGGAAACAGAAGCGAACAGCAAGCTCACACTGACCTCAGCCGGGATGCTGGCGACGGTGGGCGCGATCCCGTTCTCCGTGCTGACGTTCCCGGAGCTGTTGTTGGGGGAGCTGGGTGCAGAGCCAGGGGCACTGCTGCATGCCGAGTCTGTGGGGTGGAGAGACATGCATGAGCTGTGCTCCATGCAGGGGTCCCAGGCCACGCGGCGGCCCCCCACGGCCAGCTTGCTGATGGGCAGAAACCACATTGGGAAAGAACATGACCACAGTCCCAAAAGGGGCTGAGAGGCAGATTCCCTACTTTTGGTTTTGCTACAGACTCCCTCAAGAGCTCTATACAGACGGCTCTGTGGGGGCCATATCTGAACCTTTAGGTTGTGCACGTTACCAATTGTCTTCCTCTTGAATTTCAAGATGATCTGACACACCGGAAAGATAAGGCCTTAAATGCCAATAACCAAACAACAAAAGACCAGGAAACACAGACACCCCATGACTGTGAATAGGGACGGTCAGGTGTGCTGTGCTCACTGACACAGCCACTGGCCACTGGGCTCCCTTTGAATTAAAGCCTCTCATTTTTCCTGCGCGACATCAAACACCCAGGGGGATGTGCTGCTAGCTTCGGGGACTGATCGGTGTCTCCCGGAGTCACACGCTAAGTGATCCTCCAAGTTACTTCACAGGGAGCTGTGGCCCAGCCCTGTGGATCGGGACCAGTCTCCATAGCAACAGGCCGCGCCTTGGGGACACGTCCCACCCCATCTCCTTTTTCCTGCTCGGCCACAGTGGTGACACTCAATGTTTATGGATGGACATGTTCAGCTTTTTCCATGTTCTCCTTTGGTTTCATGGCCTTTTGACAACAGCCTCAGCACAGAGAGCTCTGTGATCTCCAGTCCTCTTGACCAGGCAGCTGTCAGTGCAAGATCGCCAGCCAGACCACCGGCCATCCCATGGCAGGCAGATGCTCGTCCCAGATGCTGACGATGAGCTTAGACCAGAAACCCCACCCCCAACACACCAAACCCAAAGCTTACTTCTCTACTGGGGGAAATCGCCTTTGCTTATACTTCACTAACTGGGAACTGCCAAGAAGGCCCCTGGGCTTTCTGCATGAAGACAGAGCTGCGGCCTCCGGGGCTGCCCCCTTGCCCTTGAGTGTGATCCCCATGGCCCTTGTGGGACACCTTCTCTGTGGATCCTAGCCCAAGCTCCACACCAGGTTCCGCAGGGACTCCCTGCAAATGTGCGCCCCCAGCGGGGTCACCAGGTAACTGTTCTTACGTAGCAAGGGTGTGAGAAACTGGGCCAAGAAAACATATATACCCAGCTCTTCAACCACTTTCCACTCAGTTATGCTGCTTCTAAGAATGTCGTCTGGGAAATGAACACAAATGTGTCATCATCACAATGTTATCTGCACCTGTGCAAGCGAAGCCCCATTCAAGGTGCCAAAAGTGCTTGTGATGAATCCGTGCCCCACCGTGACCTCTAATCATCTGGACACGTGTGTGCACGGGCAGCTCACTATTACCTCTGCTCCTGAGTTATGCGTGGCCTTCACTAGCAACTGAGGTGAAGCAGCTGTGCACCTGCCTGGTCCTGGGGCCCGATCTCATGCCCAGCTGGATCCCCAGCCCGCCCCCATCCCTCTGTAGACATATACTCCCCTGTTCTCCCACAGGAGACTGTTGCTCCCCAGGGCTGCAGACTGGGGGTTCCCTTTAGTCGGGACCACCTCCCTTAGCTGCTAACTTCCTGTCTCCTGGAAAGGCATTTCTGCACTCTGCCCCTGGAAACCTATCTCCTCTCGTCCCTATGCCAGCTGCACTCACCTCCCCCCC
>RCUC01019718.1:0-10625 GCA_003697995.1 Taxidea taxus jeffersonii
TTGAGCTGTTTTTATAAACTGACTCACAAGAAACTCGAGAGCGTTGCTTCTTTCTGCCCAGGCTGCATCTGGAACAGGATGGAGGTTTTTCTTAGCTGGCTTCCACAGCCTCCTCAGAGCAGCCCAAAAGGAATTGCAAATGTTCACACTTCCCGTCGTGGCAAGTGGAGGCTCCGTGCCTGGGAGGAGATGTGACTCCACCGTGGCAGCTGGGAGGGTGGGGGGCGGGGCACAGTCTGAATCAGGGAAAGGGGTGACCCCACACCGTACACTCTGACCTCGGCCCACTGACCACCTCAGGGCTGAAGGCAGAAGTCTGAGTGGGGAGTTACCCCCAGGGAGTCCTTCGGAGTCACGCACACTGAGGCTTGCAATCCTGGAGTCCCGCCTGCCTCCCCCATCTCCGGAGTCCTTGGCTGAACTTGGCTCTTGGATGATAAGCCCAGTCCCCGAGCCCCTAAATGTCAGACTAGAAGGCACACAGAGGCCATCTCTTCCACGTGGCTTGTACACACGGGGAGGCCGAGGCCTGGCGGGGCACAGGGTGTCACTGCAGTCTTGAACATGGCCAGGACTTGGCCTTGGCTTCCAGATCTACAGTGGATGAGTGATTAAGAACACGGCTTTGTGGCCAGACACCTGGGTTGGAGTCCAGGCACCCCTCTTTCCTGCTGGGTGACCTTGGAATTAAGGCTGCTCCCTACTGAGGGCCGTTGTGGCCACTGGCAGGATGGAGGAGAGGTCCTTGGTGCAGGGCTGGCAGGTGGAAATTGCTCAATAAAGGATCCTCATCCTGCCTTTGACTCCTTCTGTGGCTCCCCTCTCAGGACTCCACCCCACCTCAGAGGTTTGCAGAATCTGTTGCCCACTCTGTATAGCTGGGGGAGGGGTGGGCCCGGGCTCCTACCTGCTCTGTTTACATATTGGACTAAATTTTCAGAAATCTTGAGCCCCCCTCTGCCTGTAGATAAATCAAGACAACAGAACCGGCTGGGAGCTGGGCCACTGTGTTCTGCCCGTGGCACGGTTGGGCTCTGGGATATTTGGGGGATGGGAAAAGGCAGAACATCCCTCAGATTCTGGTGAAGACGGGTGGGGTTGGGCAGAAAGCTGGACCAATTAAAAAAAAAAAAACCCAAATTTTAGAATTTTTAAATAGAAAGGTCATTTTGTTCCTTGTGATTTTCAAGTTGTAATTCTACCCAAGTCTTCCCACTGATGGCTCCGTGTGAGCTGGTCTGCCTTTGATGACTGAATCAGACCTAGTTATAGTGAAGCGTATCATCTGCTTATGAGCTTTGAAGAAGCTAAAATATTTACAGCTTGGTGGGGTTTTTTTTTAATGTAACATCCGTACATACCCCTCACCCCACAAATCTTGTATGTCTTCATTATTTGTGCAAATGTCCCTAAAACCCAGTTTGGAGGATCACACATTCTGAATCATTAGAGGTTAAATCAATGCAGTTTTGTAGGGATAAAGCAAGGACCTTTTTCATGGCTGTGTCAGAGGAGACCTTAGTGGTGACCCCAAGCAGTACTTCTCAACTTTAACGCACATAAGAATCACAGGGAGGGCTTGTCAAAACTCAAGATTGCTGGGTCTCACCTTGAGAGTCCAATTCCGTGGGGGTGGAGTGGGAGTTTGCCTTTCTGACAGGCTCCTAGGTGATGCTGATGTCTCTGGTCCATGGGCCTCCCCTAGATCGGGGCAATCCTTTGCCTAATGAATGGATCTCTGGCAAGATTTGCACACCTTCAGTGATGGGGACCTCACCATCTCCTCATCTCCCTGGGAAGCTCATTCTGTCTTCAGGGAGCTCTGTTCATTAGAAAGTTCTAATTAAGATTTTCTTTGTTGTGATTATTAGCTGTTGGTTTGAGTTTGGCACCTTGGAGCCAAGCACACCGTAGCCCTTTATCCATAGAAACAGGAAGTGGGTGAGAAGTTGGATTTGAGGTGATGGAAAGCGCTGGCCTCCCTTGGGAACTGAGGACTAAACAATGGGCTGCTTGTCCCTCCTTTTATGTCCTGCTCAGAGACTGGCCAAGTCTGGCTTCTTGTGGCCAGAGATGCAATGAAATTTAAAATTTTGAGAGAGAAAAGCCTGGGGTGGAGATGACAAGAGCCCAAGTGTCCCTTCTCTTTGCCCAGTGTGCATACTGGGCACGCGTTCATAGGAGCTAGTGATTGGCCAAGGATCCAGGGGCCTTCCTTTTTGCACAAGATTTTAGGCAGCTGAACTCACTTCTGCCAACAATTCCGAGAACTTTCCGTCAGACCCAGATGGTTTCACTTTCAGTACATGTGCGTAGACAAGACAAGCTCCCCTTTCTTGATGTTTGGCTGCTGTCAGGGTCAACTCAGTCCTGTCCTGATGTTTCTTGTGTCCCGATATGTTTCCAGTTAAATCCATGTTCAAGCCTCAGACACAGCTAATGAGTGCTGCCTGCGGATCCCCTGGGAGATTTGTTGGAGTCAGACCCGAGGATGCTTTTTGATGGGTGGAGTATGGTCTCACCTGGCCTGCGGGGCTGGCCATGGGGCCTGCAGTTGATGACATGAGTTGTAGGGGAACACAGCAGTTAGGACCCAGTGCAAAGGTACATGAGGGCTCCTTCCATGCCTGTCACCAAGAAGTTAGACCTGTTGGTCCCAGTTTGGGAGAATAAATCTAGGATTAATGGGAGGCCAATCAACCAGATGCAATGGCTTCACTTTTCAAGGGATGTTTTCCTCCTTACTTGTTTTTGACAGTTTGTCCTCCTTTTCCTGCATTTCTGAAAGAAAACAGACCCACAAAGCCTCCGCCCCCTCCCGCACAGAACAGGGGAATGATGGAGGAATAACTAGATAACAGGAAACAGAGGAGCCTGATTCCTTTTCTGGTTCCCTCAGAAGACCTGAGCAGCCACTGATGTATTTAATTACTCCCTGACTCATTTGTTCATTCATCCACTTACTCATTCTTTCATTTGCTCTTGGACTAACGTGGTCATCCACTAACCCTCAGAACTATCACTGACTCGCTTATGTGTCTACCCATCTATATACTCAACAATTTACTTACCCAACCATCCATCTACCATTTAACTATCTACCCAACTATATATCCAGCCATCCAATCATCCATCCATCCAATCATTTATCTATACAACTGTTCAGTCATCCATCCATCCATCCATCTACCCAATCATTCATCTGTTTAACTGTCCAATCATCCATCCATCTACCCAATCATTCATCTGCGTAGCTGTCCAATCATCCATCCATCCATCTACCCATCCAACCATCCATCCGATCATTCATCTATACAACTGTCCAGTCATCCATCCATCCATCCATCCATCCATCCATCCATCCAGTCATTCATCTATGCAGCTGTCCAATCATCTAGTCCTCTATCTAACAAATGTTTTATAAACACTCATGTATATCATGTGCATGATACAAGTTTGAAAAATATTGGGATATTGCTTCCAAGGAACCCCTAGTTTAATGGGAAAGACAGACAATGAGGATAATCCCAGTCCTTCCATGTAAATATGGAAAATAGAACTTTGTTTTTCACATTTCATTTTTTGTATTGAGCCCATATCTTTCTGGCCCAGGAAAGAATTTTATCCTTGGTCATGTTTCAGGGCTTTCATATTCTCCCCAGGGATGTGTGAAGATTCTAGGGGCTGCCTAGTGCCAGGGCTTTGAGAAGAGGGACCCTCTGGTCCTTAAGTCATGGGTCCTCTTCTGTTTTAGCTGAGTTTTCTTCGGTCTGGCTAACCCAGCCCTGAGCAGATTTTTTGCTGGAGGCGCAGCCTCCTTTCCACAAGGCTCTCCAGGGCTGCAGCTGCCTAGAGCAGTGATATTTGACCTTGACCTTGACCAGTTGCATCACCAGGGAAGGGGGAAGCTTTCAAAACCTACCAAAGTACAGACCTCACTACAGACCAATTAAATTAGAAACCCCAAGACTAGGAGCTGAACTTTGACATTTTAAACTATAACTTTGCCCAGAGTACTCTCATGTGTAGTCAGGAGTGAGCAGGAACAGGGACAAAGCCCATACAACCTTCTTCTCTCCCTCCTTTTGGTCTCTGTTCTTCCACCTCGGGCAAGGGGGTAAGAAAAATGTCGCTTTTAAGTCTGGGGCTAATCTCTTTCTGTATGGGTTTCTGGAAGAGACGGTCTTTGTCCTAAATCCAACCTAAGATAAAGAACTGTCAGAGACTCTGCTTCCTGCCCCGTCACAGCCCTTCTTGAACTATGAATCCCTTCTTGAGCAATGAGTTGGGAGGAAATGTTTGAACAAAGGTACCGGAGGTGGAGAGGGGAGTGGGGGATGGGAGTGCGGGTGGAGAAATAAAGGCAGGCGTGCTTAGATTTGCCTGGGGCAACATGGGGGTGTCAGCAGAGGCAGCTCAGAGAAGAGGAGGTATTGGGAGCCGTGAGAACCTCCTCCCTGTCCTGGCTGCCCTCCCTGTCCTGGCTGCCCTTCACTTCTGGGGCAGGGCCACCTGCGTGTGCGGAATCTCCCACCTGTTCCAGGCTGCTCGAGGGAGTAGCCTGGCCGAGAGAAGGAGCCTGGGGCATGCGCACGGGGTGAAAGAAAATTTGGAGAGGGCGTGCCTGGCTCCCTGGGCAAGGACCTGACCCCATGGCCCCGCCCTCTGTCCACTGCCAGGTGGTGTGGATCACAGCCACGCTGCCCTACCTCGTGCTCTTCGTGCTCCTGGTCCACGGCATCACGCTGCCCGGCGCCTCCAATGGCATCAATGCCTACCTGCACATCGACTTCTACCGCCTGAAAGAGGCCACGGTCAGTGCCCAGGACTGTCCGCCTTCAGACCGAGGTTGGGAAGGGTTCTTGGGGCGAGCGATGGCAGAAAGTCTGGTCCCAGATTGGTCACAGATCCGTGGCAGAGCCTGGGACAGAGGACAGAGCGTTCCCTCTCCGGGCTACAACTTCACAGTATGACCAATGCTGTTTCATTTGTACCTGATGGTCTCCCAGCTCGGATGACCCAGGACTCTGTGGCCCCGCGTGGTGTCCTTTGCAGACCCCTCTTTCCAAGGGGAGAAGCACTCTCTGTCCTGGGTCCTGATGCCTGCCATGGCCTCTCAGTTCCCCCCACCCCAGCCCTAATTCCACAATCTGGTCCCCAGCTCCACCCTCTGTTGCCATCCCATGATGTGGGCAGAAGCACCAGCAGCCACCACAGGGTGATCTGGACCTTGCTGACTCCCCCTGTGCTGCCCCAGCCTCCTCTATCCCATGAGATCCCTCCTCTCTATCCCTCCTCTATCCTATGAGAAACACAGACGAAATGCAGGTGGGGTGAATGTGGAGGGGAGCCCAAGGCAGCGGGATGAGGTTGGGATCAGAGACAGCCTTGGAGATACCCGGTGCCTTGAGCATCTTCCAACTGTGGCCGAGGTCATTTCTGCATCCTCCCTGAAGCCCATATCCCTGACGACATCTCAGCATTTCCCCTCACTCTTCCCAAAGGCTTCTTCACACTCTCTGAACCCACAGCAATCCTGGCAGCGGGAACAACACAGGCTTAGGAGGGAGGCGTCCCTGTACGCACCTCCCATCGCTATGATGTCCCAACACACTGCAGTGTTATCGACCAATAACCGAGGGGAAAACCTATTTCCTTAGGAACTGTCAGAAAGATAACGGAGCTCAGGACTCGCACCAGTCTTGTAAATCGTGAAACAAGTCGGAGTTCTGTTTGTTCCCCACCTGCTCAAATACACTGTCTTTCTGATGAGTAGAAATTGAGCCCGTGTGATGCCTCAGGGAGGAGACCCCTCCTCCCCTATCGATTGCTTCTCTTTTTCCACTTTCTGCTCGCAGAGTAAGGGAAGCCTAGGATAACATGAGCCAGGTGACGGAAAACTCGAAAATCCAACTTGGTCCAAGTGGGCTGGGTATAACTGTGCCCCCCACGCAGATGTGCAGAAACGTGAAATTGACCAGGGCTAGGAATCAGGTTGGGGGCAGTGCTCAGAGCTCTGGGCCTCAGACGTGTGCCTTCATCACCCAGAAAATGGAATAAGTGACCCCCATGCCCTCCCCCCTCCCGAGGAGTCAGCACTGTCTGTGGGCTGGTGGAAGCTGCTAGGAATCCTTGTCCCTTTTCTGGAGCTGCTGTCTGTGTAACTCCGGAGATGGTCCTACCCTTTGCCCTCACTCCATCGACATCCTAGCCTAGCACTGTGAGTTCAGTAACTTTCTTTGAAAATCTGGACATCAGACTGAGCTGCAAGTTTGTCCAGGCTGAGCTCATTCCTGGTCACCAAAGCCAGGGGCTTCTAGAGGGGCCCTGGTCTCTCTCCACCGAAGCTTCGAGTAGGCTTCTGGGGAGGGATTGTGTGGCTGCCCATCGCCGGTTTGGACCTCACTTCCTCAGATCTCAGACACTCCCGGGGCTCCCCTTCCTTCCTGGAGCAGCCTTCCCGACTTCTAGGAACCAGAGTGTGACGGCCCTTGTCTGCCCGTTTCAGGTCTGGATCGATGCGGCGACCCAGATATTTTTTTCCTTGGGGGCTGGATTTGGAGTCCTGATTGCCTTTGCCAGTTACAACAAATTTGACAACAACTGCTACAGGTAAGATCCTTGGCAGGGCTCTGGAAAGCTCTGGTTCCTGAGGCCTGACCCCTGGGGAGTGGGAAAGAGGGTTCTGGTCTGGAGCACGTCAACTCTTCTTGGCTTTCTTCCTCTGTGAAAAGAGGCAGAGTGGACCTTCTGTGAACTCCAGAGGGGGTGTTCTGTGAACTCTGACATGACCTCTAAGGGGGCGGAGGGGTCCTAACCAATGTATCTCAGTGCAGGACACCCCTTAAACATGCAAGGTCCTCCCCTGGGAAGGTCGAGGCCACTGGAGGTGGCTGGGAGGTCATGGGGACGGGCTACCGGTGCAAAGGAGCACTGTGTGGCTTTTGAGAGCAGACAGCTTGCCTGTCTGTTTGTCTGATGCCCCGACAGGCAAAGGCTGGTCGCATGAGAGGTGAGGGCCTGGCAGGGTCAGAGGGGAGACCGCAGGGTGGGCCGAGGGGTCTATACAGGGCAGCAGAGCCAGAAGATCACGTTGTAGCTCAGGTCTCACTCAGCACGTGACACTGCCTGCCATGGGTCCAGCGCTCTGTGGCCGTCAGACGGGGACACACCTGCAGCCCGGGTGCCGCTCCCTCTAGAGCGAGACAGAGGGGGAGGGACACATGCCAGTGGGCCAGGCTGGAGGAGCAGGGTGATCAGCCAGCTGCAGGGGCTCAGCAAAAGCAGGGAGGGGAGTTAGAGGAGAGCCTTGGAGAATCGTTGGGAGTGGGACGGGTGGACTCGGGGCAGCCAGCACGCATGGTGGGGAGGAGGTCCATCGGTGGGCCAGCGAGCTGACCGATCTGGCATGTTCCCAGACTGCATGTTGGGGAGTCATAGAAAGGAAGACAGGAAGGAAGGTTGGGTCATCTCAACAAAGTTCCTGAAGGCCTGGGTGAGACGCCAAGAAGCGCTAGGGAGCTGCGGGCAGTTTGATGGAGAAGGAGGCAGGTCGGGTGATTCCCCAAGAAGAGTTGGACACCAGCCCCTGATCTCCAAGTGGTCCCGACCCAGTGGGGTGCTGGGGTCCCTGTGGCAGCAGGAGGGGCTGGTGTTGGAGGTGGCTGTCCCATAGACAGAGCAAGAGCTCGGGGAGCAGGGCGGGGGAGTCTGGCCACTTGACCCCACGGTGCTCCTTTCCCCCAGGGACGCCCTGCTCACCAGCACCATCAACTGCGTCACCAGCTTTGTCTCTGGGTTCGCCATCTTCTCCATCCTCGGTTACATGGCCCACGAACACAAGGTCAACATTGAGGACGTGGCCACTGAAGGTGGGTGGGCAGACACAGGAGGGGCTGAGAAAGCCAGCGTGCCCTTGGCCAGCGGCTTTCCTGTGGGTGGCTAAGGGAACAAGAGGGCTGAGCCTGGAACCTTCCACATGGTCCATGTCATGGGCTTTCTCTGAGGCCATGAGTGGGTGTTCCTGGCCCTCCTGGCTTCTGCCTATGCCACAGAACCTTCCCGTGGGTCGGGCTAGGCGGAACCGATTGTGAACCCCTATGCTGAGCAGTTGTCATGCCCTCATTAGTCCTCATGGGACTGCGACACAATGCGAGACAAAGGGTAACAGACACGCTTTACAGTTGAGAAAGCAGAGACTCAGGCCATGGGAGTAGTCCAGGCCCACCCAGCTCGTGAGCTGCGGTGCCAGCGTTCAAAGCCTGAGCAGTCTGACCTTGAACCTGCCCTCCCCTACTGCTAATCCTGTTCTGTCCAGGAGCTGGGGCCTGGGAGGGAACTCACATGGGCTCTGAGGACCACGGACTTTTGAGAGTGAGAGGTTCCCTGAGGGCGTGTGAGGCATGGGATCCGCAGCCTGTGGCCTGCTGCTATCCGGGCTGGAGGTCTGCCCCCTCGGGGCATAAGGGACAGCGAGCTGGGGACAGTGTCACCTGTCATCGCAGAACCTGGGATCGCTCAGCCCCTGGTGACCCACCAAATATTGCGGCGGGGTTGCCCAGGCGAATGGGGCCTCAGCTACTCTCCTGCCATCCGCCTCTCAGACAGCTGGCCCAGCCCCTGAGGACGTCCTCCCTGCTTCTTACAGGAGCTGGCCTGGTTTTCATCTTGTACCCAGAAGCCATTTCCACCCTGTCAGGGTCCACGTTCTGGGCGGTCGTGTTCTTCATCATGCTCCTGGCTCTGGGAATTGACAGCTCAGTGAGTGACCCTTCTTGGGGGACCACGCCACACATACGGGGGCGGGGTGGGAACGGGGAAGCGGGGGACACCCTGGGCCTGACCTTCTCCACCCCCCAACGACTCAGCCTGAAGTGCCCACCTGATTGCTAGTCATTTCCAAGAAGCCCTAATGAAAAGCGGACCAGGAAGTGAGCACCTCTAGGCCCAGGCTAAGGACCAGTAGAAACCCCAGTGGCATCACAGAAATCCACAAACACTCAGAGTCCCGTTGATTTCTTAGAACCTTTTCTTTTACATAGGCCAGATTAGATTTACCGACCTCTAGGTCTGCTCCAATCTCTGGCCCGTCACTCCTACAAGTTTGCCAGAGTCTCAGGGTAGGGCTGGCGAATGAGGGTCCCCTTGCTGCCTCTTCCTTTCAGTCGGTAGGTCTGCCTGGGGCACTGTGTTGAGAAGGATTCTGAGGCTGCTTCCAGGCTTATAGGAAGGAATCCCAATCATGGTTAACACGGTCTGCCGGGGGCCCAGGGGGACATAGAAGGAGAGAGGGAGGGCATGTGTGCTTCTCACCTGCCATCCCAGGCTTGGGGTGTCCCTTAAGTAAGCACACGATTAGTATTCACGGGAGAACCTTTCAGAATCTGAGATGCTGGCGTGCGAGGTGACCTCTTGCTTGACAATTGGAAAGGTAGCCAGAAATCCTTGTCACAAACGGCTGCCTCAAGTTCCAACCGCTGGCAGCTCTCCTCTGAGAGTCATTTCCAGAAAGACTCTTATTCTACGCAAATAGGCGACATGCGCGAGCAGTTTGGCGTTTCACCCCTGCACCCTCCTCGGCTCATGGGCCCCGCTCAGGCGAGTGTGGGGGACAGCAGACAGAGACCTGCTGACCCGACCGGAGGGAGACGGGAGTTTTCTCTTCAGCTTCTCCCACATAGTTCCGAGTTCTGAGCAGGGTTGAGAGCAGGGCAGAGCCGGGTGGGCGGGCTGTCCCTCCTACCTGCTCCTCACTCTGCCTGGCTCTGTGCAGATGGGAGGCATGGAGGCTGTCATCACGGGCCTAGCAGACGACTTCCAGGTCCTGAAGAGACACCGGAAACTCTTCACGTTTGGGGTCACCTTTGGGACCTTCCTTCTGGCCCTGTTTTGCATCACCAAGGTGAGGAGGGGCTGGGCTCTGGGTCACCTGTAGCTCAGGAGGCTGCGTTTCAATCCAGTCTGGTCAGGAATTCCCAGCAGTAGAGCTGGGGTGGGGTGGGGATGGGGGAGCGGGGTGAGCTCAGGGAGAACCATGGTGGGACAGGCATCAGCCCTGCAGCCTGATCTCCCCAGGGCGACACCCCAGTGTCCTCAGTCTCCCACCTCTGAGCCTGAGGGATTCCAGGCGAGCCTTTCAAACTGCTGATTTGTTTGAGGGGAAGCCCAAGTCCCTCTGGAAGCCAGCTCACTTGTTACCGGCTCAAACACCCACCCTCAGCCCTCTGGGAGAGCACAAATATGCGACATCAAGACAGTAAGCCCAAGACTCTGACACCCACCATCCCAAACAGGGTTCTGAGCCAGTGGGACAGGGGACGGGGGGTTGGGACGGATGTGATAGTCGGTGGCCATTTCCGGGCAGGATGGCCTCAGACTTTCTCCCTCCACACCCAGGGCGGGATGTATGTGCTGACCCTGCTAGACACCTTCGCAGCAGGGACGTCCATTCTGTTTGCTGTGCTCATGGAAGCCATCGGTGTCTCCTGGTTCTATGGTATGTTGGGGGGCCCGGAGCACACGGGAAAGCCTCGGGCACCACCCGGACATGCAAAGAGCTCTCCATTTCCAGGGCAGCCGCTGATTCTAGAGCAAAGCAGACGGCTTCTTGGGTACAGCCCCCCCCC
>RCUC01019783.1:0-10025 GCA_003697995.1 Taxidea taxus jeffersonii
TTTTTTTTTTTTTTCCCCATTGCCTTGGCCTTATTTCAGGCTTTTATCCTTTCTCATCTGGAGTATCACACTCGTCTCTTGACTGGCCTCCTTGCCTCCATGCTTTCTTTTCTTCTATATATCATTCACAAGACTGCCAAATTAAATTTTGGAAAGCACACATCTAAAACCATTGTGTCTATCATCTACAGCGTCAAGCTCAAACTCCTAGCTAGTAAAGCATATAAATCATTTCCAATCTCAGTTTCAACAATGTCTCATCCTAGTATATGATCCCCCCTAAAAATTCCTTTGAGTCCCCACCTATAATCACTCTTCACTCTCACACCTCCTTAAGTATTCGTCTACGTGGATACTCACTACCTCTTGGCCAATCGAATAGTCCTTCCGTAACAAATCAGAAGGATCATGCTCATTCATGCCACAGTGACATTTGAGCCACCTAGCAAAATTGTTGCAAACGTGAGTTTGCAGCCCTCTAAAATTTTATTTATTTATCTAGAAGTTAGGAAGAGCTGTGAGGACTAATTGGGGTAGGATATGTAAGCTTTTTAACAGTGCCTGAAGTAAAATAAACACCCTGAGCATTTGTTGCTTTTACCTTGTGTGTAGTTTCATTTATAGGGTTGATTATACATTTTGTTTGTCTTATTTTGTTTCTGTTTTGTTGGGGGGGGTGTTGAGGATTGTTTGCCTCACCTGTCTCCCCTACAATAGGAGCCCTGCTGTCTGCCGCACAATGAACCCTAAATACGCGTTGTGTGACTATAGGAATTCTCTCTAGGACATACACCACCTCTGAGCAGTCGGTCCTCCAGTGGACTGCTTGATTCTGCATTCTCATGCTATACCTGTCATCCATCAAACAGGTTTCACTTTAATTTAGTAGATTATGTCCTGCCTTCTGTCTTCTAAATGTGGGCATTTCCAAAATCTTTGCTTTTAGCTCTCTCCTTCCTCCAGAGTTAACCTCTTATTTGTCCTTTCTACCTGGTTTCTTACCTCTAAGCCCCAAACCATTCCTCAATCACCCAAAGGTTAATATCCTTAAAATACTGGTTCATTATGTTGATTACTTCATCAAAGGCCATTAATTGACTCCGTGCCTTCCCCAATGCCTACTGAAAAAGTTCCTTTTTTTTTTTTTTTACACAAGCATTCAGGGTCCTGTCTCCCAGGGTCCCCACATCCAATCACTCACAAGGTTTTACTGATTTAACTGTCATTCAGGTCCCCATCATTTCCTCTGTCCCTCTGTCCACTTTTGACTCCCTCAATCCACTCTCCGTTAGTAGAGTTGTGTTTCTCATCACATGAACACTTAACCTACTGCTCACAGGATGTAAAATCAAACACCATAGCATGACCCTCAAGGTCTGTTATGATCTTACGACTGTTCATTGCTCCAGCTTCATCTCCAACTATTTCACTCTATTGGAAACAACTGCAGAGACTGCCACTCAGCCAACCTTCCTCTCACCATTTCTGGGCCTTTGTATTAGTATTAAGCTGGAGTCTTGTCCTCCTCTCTTTTACCACCTATTTGGCTGGCAAACTCCCTCATATCCTTCTGGTCTTAACTTCCAACAAGAAGCTTTCCTAATCCACCAAACATGAGCTAGGTACCTTCTAGTACTTTCATATTACTATGACTTCAATATCATGTTAGCCAAACACCATACTTTTCTTGTCTCCCTCATCCTGAAAAGATGGGACGTTTTGTGAAGTTGGGGATGGTGTCTTTGTGTTTCTTTCTATTCTTTCTTTCTTTCTTTGATTTGATTTGTTTTGTTTTAGGAGTTGTGTTCATAGTTCCTAGCTCAGTGCCTAGTAGTACTCAAGTAAATATTTATTGAATGGATAAATTCCAATCCCTTCAGAATTTGTCTTCATCCATATTTCTTACCATGAGCTATGGTTATATTAGTCTCTTTCTATTCCCCAAGTACGTCTTGCTTCTTCTTGCCTCTATGACTTTGCTTGTTTTAGTCCTAAATGTGGAGTCCTTATCTCTTCTCTCATCCTGTCTGGCAGCACACCTATGTGTGTTCTAACCAGTAAGCCAGGAAATCCTCAAGTTTTTCTTTACCATAGAGCTTTCTCTGAGACTCTTGTGACTATATCCTCCACAGACTTTCCATTTTATTATAATTCACTACCACTTAATCAAATCATGCCTTGCTATGGGTTTTAACTTTGCTTTGGATGGAGGAAAGACTTCAGATACAGAATGTTGAATTGATCATACTCTGTAAAAATTTCTAATTTACCTCTCAGTGAAATAGTAAGATTCTTAAAGGCAAGAATCAATTGTTTATTGCTAGCAATCACAGCCCCAAGCACCATATTAGGCACATAGGACACAAGAAGTATTTTTATATGAATAAAATTATTCAATTTTGAATCTATCATTAAAATGTACTACATAACAGGGAAAAATAGATAAAATAAACAGAAACGATTGAACCCTTGCCAGTTGATAACAAAATACTTGATTTAGGTTTGAATTAATGGCCAAGTTGTGGTTGAGACCAAATGACCTATGAGTCTAGATCCTAAAGTGAAAAATACTATTTGCACTTTAAAGAGGGCATTAACCTCTTTGAAACCACTGGCACTAGGTCCAAGAATTTGCTACACAGGGTTATAACATACTGAGTTGTATACAAGAAATCTTAAATAATTGATATTCCTCAATGCGGTTTATTTAAACCAAACAAGTAAATTATTCACCTGAAGGTTATAGAATGATTCACTCCTTTCTTGCTCCCTCCTCCCTCCACCTTCCACAAACACTGATAAATGATTATGTTGGACAAAGAGGTAAGTGCATGTCTATATTTATGCCCAGTGGCTTCTTGCAGACAGAGTTGCATTTCTGTGCCATGAATAAAAATAGTAAGAGTAATTTGGAGAAATGAATTATTTGACATTGGTGATGTTTTCCAATGTATGTATGATTTCTTCCATTTGCAACTGTCATTAATAAAGGAACGTGTTCTAAGTTTAGTAAGAGTGATTCTGTAGAAAAGACAATAGTCTAAAGGAGAGTGTGAGTTCTTCACTCAGCATCTCCCAATTGTGCTCAAATAAGATGGTAACTTTTTATCTTGAAATGAAATTTTATATACATATCCATATTATTTGATGTCTACATACAGATACATACAAACATGATACAACTTGCCTCTCATGTTTAACAAATATGATGTACTGCCTATGTTTTCCTTTTATTATAGAACCTTATGTCTCTCTCTGCTCAGAGATTACTGCTTAATGTATACATCTCCAGTGGTCTCTATATAAACAGTCAAATTAGTGAGAGCACTCACCCCAACTCATTAACTTTAGCTGCATTACTGGACAAAGCCATACTATGAATTGGAGACTGTCATGTTAGCATTCTAAATAATGATGATAAACTTGTCATGCTGTTTGTTATAATGGGTAACGATATCACTGTACATGAGGCTGAGTTAGTGGAATTACATCTATTAGTTCTATTTACATGAGTATTTTGATTTTTGACAGTGAAGGTAAGAGTGACAATATTTTTTTTAAGATTTTTATTTATTTATTTGTTAGAGAGAGAGAGAGAGCGAACACAGGCAGACAGAGAGGCAGTCAGAGGCAGAGGGAGAAGCAGGCTCCCTGCCGAGCAAGGAGCCTGATGTGGAACTCGATTGGAGGACGCTCGGATCATGATCTGAGCCAAAGGCAGCCGCTTAACCAACTGAGCCACCCAGGTGTCCCAAGAGTGACAATATTAATACAAAAATGCTTGTTTTGTTATTTGTTATTCGGTTTGGAAGTAAATTTTATTTTTATTTCTCTATACCCACCCATGAAGCTCTTACACTCAGTATCTTTTCTGATTTAAAGACAAACAAACACACAAACTGACATAAAACAAAAATATCCTGAAGTCACCTAAGTTATTAAATGTACTGGAGCGATAAACCTTATGACTTCAGTTACTCCCACGAATGTATCTCTCTTCATTGCAATTGTCCTCAATTTTGTGATTCAAACTCACACCATGGGTCCAATTTGTGAAATCAATATATAATGACAATAGATTATGTCATGTCACTAAATCAACAGCAAAGCTAGACTTCTTCAGGATCTGAAACCAAGTTTTGAAGAAAAGAAATAAATACGCGGAGAAAGCAGCATATAGGGGTTCCATTGCAGATACAGAGGTCAGAAATCACGTGATTTCTTAACTTTCAGCCAATCCTGGAGTAGGACAAGAAAGAGGGGAGGGGCATGTTTGTAAAAGTCTCTGTAACCGCACACACACCATGCAAGCAGGAAAACAAAAGACCCAGCCAAAAAAACTTCGTCCTGGGAGAGGTAGTAGAGCACTGAGGTTAAGGGCACAGGCCCTAGAACCACTTTGCCTGGCTTCTAATCTTACCTCTATAACCTAGTAACTGCTGATCTTGAGCGAGTTCTTTAATATCATTTGCATCTCAGTTGCATTTATAAAATGGCTAACAGTAGATGACTTATAGAATTCTTGTGACATTTGAATGAGTAAATACTTTATCTCATAGAACATGACTCATTCTGTTAGCCAAATAAACTATACCCAATAAGCTGTGACTTCCTAGAGATTGTTAGACACATCCCAGGTTTAGAGATATTAAATGTAATGGACAATGATAAAATGATAAAAAAAAATATGGCCCGTATGAACATCCAGAACAGTGTCTGCCAAATTACACATTGTTTATTAGATGGTAGATGTTGTTATTTGTAATGCTCAAGTAATAATCATACTGAGAATCATCATCAAGATGCATCTGTATTGCTTCCCTTTTTCAGCTTCTGGAAAAGGGGCAGTTGTATTCTTCCACAAACCAGGTCACTGGAAAGGTAAATGTTTCATCTTACAATATTCGCTGACACTGTGATTTATGGGGAACTCAAAGGAATGCTGGTTTAATAGGGCCACACCTTCTAAAGCCATGAAAGCTGAGGTTAGAGACTTCCCTGGTGGACAAAGGAACTGTCTCTTAGTCAAAGTTAAGATGAGGCCCTACACTTCTTGCTAGGAACTCCAAAATATTCTCAGGGCTTTTATCTAAAAAATCCATGATAGATAATACAAAGATCATTAACATCTCCACAAGAATAACAGTTTAGAAATAAATGGTAAAAATAACCAAGCAGTTATGAGTATATATCTATATCTATATCTATCTATCTATCTATTTCCTCAGCCATATAATCTCAGACTAAAACTTGGATGACTTTAACAAAGAATAAGTAAGCACCTGATACATAGCTTCCTAAGTCCTTTTCATAAGTAGGATGCAATCAATATTGTCTAGTGGATGAATGAATGAAAAATAAATGAATGAGGCAGTAAGCTCCAGTGGAATGGCCAAAAGAGAGATGTCAAGTTTCAGCCCAAGTGCTGGCTTTGTCATCTCACCCAGAGCTAAGGTCATAAGACTTTTTGACAGGAAAGCATCATTTCTACCAGAGTAAGTCAGAAAAAAAGGGCTCAGCTAAGTCACCGAAAGGTAAAGTGAAGAGTGTCTACTAAAATGGAGAGGTTTGTTGCCCTGACTCATGGCAGCAAGGTCAGGCATTTCCTTTGCTAATAGCCAGTGAACCAATGGACAGCACGCCATTAATGGATGTCTTAAGTTATGGGAAGGAATCAAGTTTCCCAAATGAATGTTCTTTCAATGCGCTAAAAGGAAATGATAGGCAACCCAGAACTGGAAGAGCTTTTCCATTAAAGCTTCCTTTACATCTTGCAATGGACATCAAGGGTTTAGTTAAAAAGAAAATGAACGATGACTAAACTAAAGGAAAAGAAAGTAGCATCTTCTTGGTGACTGGCAGCCATGTACCCACTCTGGAAACAAGTGGAGATCTGAAGTCCAAAAAATTGAAACCAAGTAAACTACAGTAAGATAGGAAATGGCAAGTAAGAAACGATAGGATCTACTTGTGTAAGGTCAGTTATGTAAGCTCTTGTATCTGTGGCTAAAAATTTACCAAGATTTGTCTACAGGAAAAAGGCAAGAATTTGGTTTCCTGGGCTTCTACATGCTTAGTATTGTTCTAACGCAGCTAGACAAGAAGGGTAAAGCTGTACAAACTCCCAGGGGTTAAAAAGGGATTTCTGATCTTCACGTAGGATTTCTTGGTTGACTAGATATGTGATACTACTGTGGGATTTTCTCTCAACCCTTAAGTACCTGTCCCTACAGTAGGCACAATAAAACTCATGAGAGCTGTAACTGGGACACAAAGTCCAATTTGTCATCCTATTTAATCACAACAGGGTTCTTATTGTGGAGAATCAAGTCATGATCCCTTTGTCAATTCCCTTCGTGGACAGAAAGTGAAAAATATCTTTGAGGAGGCTATTTATTGCACTATAGGCTAATGGTACTTGTCCTTCTTTGATAAAGAAACTACTTGCTTTCTGGGGTCATTGTTTCATCTTTCTCCATGTCCTGTACAACTGATGCAAGTATAGTGATACTGACTTCAAAGGGAGCTTAATAGTGCATGGAGAAAGGCAGGAAACATGGCGGGAATATTTAAGAGAGGACTTCACAAGGTCAGGTTTCCTTTCTGCAATTTCCTTATGCATATCGCGAACGGGTCTGTCTTTCTATTTCGGGAACCAACGGATGTTTGGTCCCTTTCTTATCCACATCACTCATTAAAGTCATTAAAACGTTTCATTTGAATTCTACATACAACACAATTAATACATGGGCTCTGCTAGCCTGTGAATGCAATTCTATTTCCTTGCTTGAAAGCTCTTTCACCAGTGCTCTGTGGATGAAATCAGAATTTTGATACGGACTTATAGCATCTTCCTCAGATGTAAATACATTTACTAAGACAATGAAAGCCAGAAACTAAAATGTTGCTTTTCTTGATAGAGCATAAAATTCAGTGCCACCCACACGTGTCTTTGAGTCCTCTCCCTCCCCCCCCATTTACTAATACGATCTTGTCGATGATGGTGGAGTGAATGGATTTAAGCCCTTCTTTTCCCTTGTGCCTTAGTGTAAAGTGCTTCTCCCAAAACATATTCCATTTATATAAAATGAGTATGCATGCATCCACAATCTCTACCTATGCCAAAGCGTCTTCTTTATTATAATGAGATGCATCTTTCTGGATTTTCTGCACAATCAGACTATAATTAAGCCCAGGAAGATACAGGTAAGTGCATGAGAGGCATGTTTAATTAAAAGAGAGAATGCTGGTTAAGTATCAATTTGTATGACATTCGGTTTACAAGGAGCATTCCGAAAGCTACTCTTTCTCACATATTTCCTTTGATATGTATGTATGTGTTTACACACATGTATGTTTTCACACTGAAATCATATTCTCATTTCATATGCAGGAGTTGCTGCCACATGTACTGCCCCCATCCAAGAAAATGTTGATTTATATTAAAAATCCCCATGAAAAGGAAAATGCTTGCCTAAATTCATGTAGGGCAAATAAAAAAGCAGCCAGGACCCAGCAGGCTGAGTCAACGTATAGCTTGCATATGGAAACAATGACATGATTGTTTACTCACTGCTTTAATGATATTCACTTTCTCCTAATGGCAACGTGGAAAATGTGAGTGCCAGATGCTGCGCCCAGAGCGGAGAAGAGAGAACAGGGGAAGGTCTAGAGTAAGGAATTTATCCTGACACCAGAATGTAGTGTAACTCTTCAGTTTATTAAACGCTATGTGTTGTGTGTGTTTTTTTTTTTTAAGAAAAAAATACTTTGATGTCTGCAGCTTAAATTTCCATATTTTTATAACAGTTCAGCAACAAATTTACATATTTCCTGGAATCTGCAGATATAAAAGCGGTAAAACACTCCAGGCATTATTAGACAGTAGATTATAACCCATTACTATTGTTTCAATTAGCAATGTAAAAGTGACCTGCAGTGTTCGGATGACCCACTAATGGATTTAAACGCTTTCAAATATTAATGCAGGTTTTCTAAAGATGAATCCCAAACCCATTATTCCTGGAACAACTATGAGCTGAAAAGCTGGCAATGATCGTGCATTATGTGGAAAGGCTCATGGTTAATTAAATGAATACCTAGCATTACACTATTCACTTTAGTGCTACAAAATTATTTCTCATTGATTTTTACATTCTGAGTCTGTGATTCAATTTACTTCTGCAATTTGTGTTGCCGTGTCAATAAAAGGGAACTGCTTGAAGATAGGAGCATTAGAGACTGATAAATACATTAAGATCCAATGAAAACGGCAGTTTTCCTATTGTTTTCCTCCACTGAAATATCATTTGTAGCAGCACTCTGTTATGTATTATTAATACAATTTTTGTTTGCTTCCATCTGCTCTCTTCCCCCCTTTTCTATTCAGGAACTGGAATATTAGTGATTGCTTGAGGGTGAGTAGCTAATTTCTCAGTAACAAGTTCTCTCACTATCAAGAACAAAAGCACCATCAACACAAATCTGTTATTTCATGTTAAATGAACTAGAAGGCCAGATTCTTCATCAAAGACAGTGTGGGGAGTTGCTGTGTGTGCATTTTCGTTTCAAGGAGTAAATGACACTTCTGTTCGTTAAACCACGCAAGCTAAAAAATAACAAATAGTTTGAACCCCGTCACCCAATTTATGCAGGATGAATACAATGTGATGTATTTATGAAATGCACATTTTTTTCCCCCAAAACTTTATTGCCTATTTTGTGATAGAATCTACACGTGTCTTTTTGTGAATCGCCTGGACTCACATCTGTTAAAGTCCAAAGTTGTAAGCTGAACATTGCATTAACACTCTTCTGTACTCCAAGATGTTGCAAACTTCAGTTTCATTGTTCTTGGTGTCTACAAACTCTTAGAGGTGAAATCTTTGATTTCTCTTCATCAGTTTAGACTCCTAACCTAGAGGTGTTCTCTATGTACTGTAAATTTAACCTTCCATGAGAAAAGCTAGCTTGACCAGTCAGATGTAATCGTTAATAGTATCTACCCAGGATCATCTCATTGAAGTTTACTGTGCCTAAAATGTCTCCATGAGAATGATCAGTACACCTCGTCCCATTATATGTCTGAATTTGTCTGCCCGCTACATTAGACTCAGTGGAAAATCAAATCTCTGCACAAGTGGTATGCCCAAACCTGAAGCAGTCACCTTCCACTGTCTATGCTGCTTCCAAAACCTATCCTCAAGTCATCACTTTTCATATTGAGCTGAGTTGCTAACTTGAGTTTGAGTATTGATTTAATATAAAATGTACAACATAGAAAATCTTATATTGGAAATCATTCTGCAAAGAGTTTTAAAAAAAGATCACTCTATAGACATAAGAAAATTAACAAAGGGAGAACACAAATGACCAATAAATACATCAAAATTTCAACTTGCCTAATAATCAATGAGTGTGGATTTAAAATAACTAACTCTTTTTGCCTATCATTGTCCAAGATGGGGGGAAAGAATAATATTGTATATTGATGAGGGAAAATGAAGCTCTGCATACACCTTGTGGCATATATAATGATACATTTTTTCTAAAGGTGTCTTAAGCATATGTATTTTTACATTTTGAGAGTATTGCATACCCTTTCACTCTGGAACTCTCTCTTTTGGAATTTAATCTCAGGAAATAATTATGAATGTGTGCAAAGATTTAACTATATACTATTCATCTAGACCTTATGGTGTCATTTATGAGAGTAAAAAAATTGAATGCATCCTAAATGTCTAAAATGAGGAATTAGCTAATAAATTATGGTGCATTAGTTCAATTGAATATTATTCAATAATTTAAAATGATATACAACAATATTTAATGATATGGAAAGATATTTACAATATACTGTTGACTGAATAAAACACAACACACAAACACACATACACTCGTAAGTGACCAAACTGTGTATAACGGATACGGTGTTTAAAAAGTTATGTTATGTACTTTCTTTAATAATTTCAAAGATATTCCAAAGGATTCGAATTATTGCTTAAAATAATTTTTTCTTATAAAAA
>RCUC01019805.1:0-18014 GCA_003697995.1 Taxidea taxus jeffersonii
TACATGAGCTTTGCAGGAACATGCTTAAATATTTCTCCTCAAGGTATTTATGCTACTGTTCACCATACATTTTGTATATAATATGCCATAAATATCAAACTCAGGTGATACCATTTCTTTTCAAGCATTCAATTTTCTATTTGTTTTATTTTTATAAATAAAATAAATTTTGTATATTATAAAAGTTGTTATTTTAAAGTATATGATTCATTGCATATTTTAGTATAGTCACAAGATTGTGCAACTATTACTACCATTAATTCTAGAATCTTTTTATCACCCTAAAAAGGATTAACATCCCTTTTCACTTACTTCCCATTACTCCAGCCAACATCACTAGCAATAACTAATCTACTTTATGCCTGTATAGAATGGTCTATTCTGAGTAATTCATGTAAATATAATATTATATGTAATATGTAGTCTCTTGTGACTAGCTTCTGTTATTCAGCATTATATTTTCAAGGGTCATCCATGTTGTAGCATGTATCAGCATTTTATTCTTGTATAGCTGGGTTAATACTCCATTCTATAGATAAATTTTTTTTTATCTATTCATCATTAAATGTATGTTTAGGTTATTTTCTACCTTTGCCTACTATAAATAATTTTCCTAAGGATATCCTGTAAAATGTTAGTATGAATATATATTAGTATTTTTCTTGGTTATATAACCAGGATTAAAATTACTTGGGTCACAATGTAAGTATATTTCATTTTTTTTTTTAGATTTTATTTATTTATTTCAGAGAGAGAGAGAGAGCGTGCGCGCGCAAGAGCGCGTGCGCGAGAGAGAGCATGAGAGGGGAGAAGGTCAGAGGGAGAAGCAGACTCCCTGTGGAGCTGGGAGCCCCATGCGGGACTCGATCCCGGAACTCCGGGATCATGACCTGAGCTGAAGGCAGTTGCTTAACCAACTGAGCCACGCAGGCACCCCGTATATTTCATTTTTTGAGGAATCACCAAACTGTTTCCACAGCACCTGCACCAGTATATTCTCAAAAGCAATGTACGGGGTTCCAATTTCTTCATTATTGTCACCAACATTTATTTTCCTTTTCTTTTCTTTTCTTTTTTTTTATTTTAGTCATTCTTGTGGGTATGAAGTAATATCTCGTGGTATTGATTTGCAATTCCCTAATAATGATGTTGGGCATCTTTTCATGGATTCATTGACCATTTGTATACCTTTTTTGAAGAAACTTCTATTCAAGACCTTTGCTCAACTTCTAATTTTTTGTTTATCTTTTGTTAAGTTGTAAATTTTTATTTATATATACATTCCAGATACCAGACCTTTATCAGATATATTATACACAAACATTTGTTCCCATTCCAGGGTTGTCTTTTAACTTTCTTGACAGTGTCCTTTAATACATAAAAGTTTTTATTTTGAAGGGCACCTGAGTGGCTCAGTTGGTTCAATATCTGACTCTTGATTTTGGCTCAGGTCATGATTCCAGGGTCATGAGATCAAGCCCCTGAGCCCATGAGATCAAGCCTTCCTTTTGATGCTATTATAAATGGCATTGTCCTTAATTTAATTCTAAGATTGATCATTGAAGAAATAAAACTTGTTTTTGTCTATTAATTTGTATTCTTCAACATTGTTAGACTCCTTTAATAAGTCTTATAATGTCATTCTGCTTTCAAGACTGTCTTTGTCTTTCAACATTTTCATTGTGATGTACATAAATGTGAATGTGTTTAATTTATTATACTTGGAGTTCATTAAGCTTCTTGATTGCATAGATTAAATTTATTCATTATATTTGGAAAGTTTTTTTTTTTAATTTTTTTTTTTTTTTTAGATTCTATTTATTTATTAGTTAGAGAGAGAGCGAGCACAGGCAGACAGAGAGGCAGGCAGAGGGAGAAGCAGGCTCCCCGCCGAGCAAGGAGCCCGATGTGGGACTCGATCCCAGGACGCTGGGATCATGACCTGAGCCGAAGGCAGCCGCTCAACCAACTGAGCCACCCAGGCGTCCCTATTTGGAAAGTTTTTAACAATTATTTCTTCAAATATTTTTCTGCTCCATTTTCTCTCTCTTCTCATGAGTATTCCTATTATGTTTAAGATGATGTGTTTAACAGTGTCTTAAATTTTCTTGAAGCTCTATTCAGTTTTCTTCACTATTTTTTTATCCCCATTTTTTTTTATTACATAATCTCTACTCTCTTCAAGTTTGCTTATTCTTTCTTCTGCCACTTCAAATCTACTATTGGGCTCCTTTAGTTAATGTTTAATTTCAGTTGTTTTATATTAACCTCCAGAATTTCAGTTTGGTACCTATTTTATAATTCCCATCTCTTTATTGATATCCTGTGTTTTACTCTTTTGGCATAGCTTCCTTTAGTTTTTAGCACATATTCATAATGGTTGTTTTGTAGTCATTTCCTTCAACTGATATCTGGGTATTAATATTTCAATAACTTCTCCTATCCCCTTATATTTAAAGCATGATTTGTTACATAAAAATCATGTTATTTACAGATAATATCCCACAGCAATTTTCTTCTGTAAGTAAGATACTCCATTTCAGAACATTTGAAAAATGGTTGAAGCTTTCTTTGAAACTGAATCATAGTTTGATTTCTTCCTCTGCCCAAATTCTGTGTCCTTCTCTTCCTTCAAAAACATTAATTCTTATAATATCCCCTAGTAAATATTTTGAAGACTAATCTTTGCTCAAAGTCTGTTCCTGAAAAACGTATCCTACAAATATTCAGTTGTTTTATAAAACTTTCAGAAACATAAAATTGTAGAGAAGAAAGTAAAATGCATTCACAAATTTATCATTCAGATAATAAGTATGCATTACATATACCTTTAATAATTTCTGAGATGCTTTTATAGTTACCTGTACCACAAGAGTATGATTATACTATATATTTTGTTTTGCAGTCTGGATTTTTTCCTTAACATATTGTGATCATCTCCTCAAACTTTAACTAATTTGAATTCCTACCGGCTATTTCTGATAAATACCTCATTTACTCTAATGGCATCAACATTATACATGACCAATAAAAATATTTACAAACTTGATAAACAAATAACAATATTTATTATTTTATTATATTTTAACATGCATATCTTGATAAGTATACCCCAAAATAATCACATATTATTTTCAACTTTTTTTGGTCATTTATATTACCAGTTTTTCTTATATAAAACTCTAGTAATGCCCAGCCAGAATAAAAAGAACAATGTGATGCTTATGTTCAAGTCATTACCTCATTTAAGTCCTATGCTATGCTATGATAGACCTATGCATTAAAATCTAGAAAACATTACTAAAAAAATTAAAGGTAGGAAATTAAATACATCAAGAGATAGGCAGCATTAATGCAACAACATGGATAAAAGGTCAGTTCTACCTATATTGACGTATACCTTTACTGTAATTCTAGTCAGAATCCCGGTAGGCTTTGTGTAGATACTGATAACCTGACTTATTACAAAGGTACACTCATCAAGAAAGAGAAAACTGCGGTAAAGGTGTAGAAATATATCAATGGAACACAACAATAAACCAATTCATAGACCCACATATCAATAGCCAATTTATTTTTTATTTATATTTATTTAATTTTTTTGTTTTTCATTTTTTTTCCATTTTATTTTATTTTACTTTTTTTCAGTGCTCCAAAATTCATTGTTTATACACCACACGCAGTGCTCCATGTAATACATGCCCTCCATAATACCTACCACCAGGCTCACCCAACCCCCCACACCCCCTCCAAAACTCTCAGTTTGTTTCTCAGAGTCCACAGTCTCTCATGCTTTGTCTCCCCCTCCAATTTCCCCCTCCTCATTTCTCTCCATCTCCCAATGTTCTCCGTGTTATTCCTTATGCTCCACAAGTAGGTGAAACCATATGATTCTTGACTCTCTCTGCTTTATTTATTTCACTCAGCATAATCTCTTCCAGTCCTGTCCATGTTGATGTGATTATCTGTTTTGTGTGTGTTGAGTTTAAGGAGTTCTTTATAGGTTTTGGATATCAGCCCTTTGTCTGTAATGTGCAAATATCTTCTCCCATTCCGGGGGTTGCCTCTTTGTTTTGTTGACTGTTTCCTTTGCTGTGCAGAAGCTTTTGCTCTTGATGAAGTCCTTAATATTCATTTTTGCTTTTGTTTCCTTTGCCTTTGGAGACATATCTTGAAAGAAGTTGCTGTGGCTGATGTTGAAGAACTTACTGCCTATGTAGTAAAATAGGCAGTATTTTACAAAATCCTCTAGGATTTTGATAGATTCCTGCCTCACATTGAGGTCTTTTATCCATTTCAAGTTTATCTTTGTGTACAGTGTAAGAGAATGGTCGAATTTCATTCTTCTACACATAACTGTCCACTTTTCCCAGCACCAGTTATTGAAGAGACTGTCTTTTTCTCCAATGAATATTTTTTTCCTGCTTTGTGGAAGATTATTTGACCATAGAGTTGAGGATCCATATCTGGGCTCTCTACTCTGTTCCACTGGTCTATGTGTCTGTTTTTGTGCCAGTATCATGCTGTCTTGGTGATCACAGCTTTGTAGTAAAGCTTGAAATCAGGCAATGTGATGCCCCCAGTTTTGATTTTCTTTTTCAATATTTCCATAGCAATTTGGGGTCTCTTCTGGTTCCACACAAATTTTAGGATTGTTGTTCCAGCTCTTTGAAAAATGCCATTAGAATTTTGTTTTTTAGACACTAGAAGTATGAGCCATGAAATAAATAAATAATAAATAGCCTTCTATCAAAATTTAACTCCTGGAAAGACACTAAGAGAATTTCTTTAAAAATGTCAAGTCACGTATTGGACAAGCTGCAAGACATTTAAACATGAACAAAAGATTTGAAGATGATGAAAAAGATATGAATAAAAGAAGATAAATGGATTGCAAACAACCCCATAAAATATGTTCAACACCATTAATCATTAGGAGAATGCCATTTTAAATGACAGAAAGATACCACTACATACCTAGTAGAATGACTCCATAACAAAACTGTTCCCCTGCTAGAAGGAATGTAAAATGGTAAAATGTTTTGCAAACAGGTTGGGAGTTTCCCAAAACTTTGTAGGTACTGGTCATTTCACTCCAAGTTATTTACCAAAATAAGTGAAAACATATGTCTATAGAAAGATTTTTACATGTGTATTCATAATAGCTTTATTTTTAATAATTCCAAATTGCTAACAGCAACTAAAATAACCATGAATAGGTGAATAGACAAGCAAATTATGGTACATTTATGCATTGGATTACTGTTCAGCAATTAAAAAGAGTGACCTATTAACCTATTCAATAGCATAAATGAATCTCAAAATAATTATGCTGAATAAAAGTAGCCAGACAATAAAGAACAGGTGCTTTATTATTCCATTTATATAAAATATTATAGAATATTCAAAATAATCAATATTGAGAGAAAGAAGGTCAATGATTGCCTGGTGATGGGTATGGTATACAGAGGATGAGAGGAAGAGATTAGAAAAGAGGACTTTTGGATGTAGTAGTTATGTTTATTATCTTAACTGTAGTAATGACTTAAAGGCATACATGTATATCTAAACTAATCAAACTGTATAATTTAAATATTTATAGTGATTTATATAACAATTATACATCAATTTTTTTCTAACTTTACCTAATATAATCTATGAATGAATCTACATATATATATAGCATAGCTATTTAAAATATAGTTTTTATATTTAATCATTATAAGATACATTAATCTGTACAAATAAAGCATAAGCTATTAATTGTCTCTGTTGAGTAGCATAATGAAACAGAAGGAAAAAATTAGGCAATGTTGACCAACATGAGTTAAAGCACTTGCCATTTTCACCAGAGTAACATATATATCAAGCACTATTGTATATTTCTGTTTGCTACTATATGAGTGAAGCATTAGTTCGAATTCAGTTTGTGAAAATTGAGATAACTCTATTCTAGTTTTTGACTACATATGTTGTTTGAGGTCATCAATGAGGTCATCAATGCACTATTAGAAATCAATATTTCAGGTCCCTACATGATATTCCTGGTATATATTTATAAGCCTAGAAAAATGTCTGAAAAAATGTAGACCCTCAGTAAATATTTATTTCATAAGTACTGATTAAAGCCTTTAAAAATCACTTTGAAATGTATTATTATTCTTTAAATTATGAAAATTTAATACCAATCAAAATTAATATTTTTACATAGGCAAAATATTTAAAAGCTTCATCTTGGGTTACCTATAATAGATTATTTCTTCCTTGTCTAAAAATATAAGATTTATCATTCTCCCATCCAGAGCTTGTCTCATTAATTTCCCCTTGAGTCTGAATAGTATTTAGTGATGCTATCTTGACTACCTCCCTGGGTACCCTATTAGATTGCCTCATTGACCTCATGACTAAGAATTTCTTCATCTTATCTAGCTTAAGCATTCTCCCTTCATGTTTCAGGCCATTACTTCTTGTCTCCAGTCTTTAACTATCTTGAGTAATTCATCCCCTCAGGAATTCTAGCTACCCATAAATATAAAAAGAAAAAGGCATATCTCATTTCATGACAGTTTGTGAAAATTGAGACAACTCTAGAGATAGCAGTACTCTAGGGTATGAAAGAGCAACAGTGAAGGAAAAAAAATCCCTGGTTTACTGACTTGAGGCAAGGTCACTAAATTTTATATGCATAGAACCCTGAAGCTATTCTTTATTTACCAAAGATATAATCTTGACTTTATGATAATTGCTCTCATGTCATCTATTTTCCCTTTGAGGGGTATTGCTGCCTCTCTCTAAATGATGATTTTAAAAAGAAGAAGAAGAGAGTATGAAGGATGTGAGAATGAATTTTTTTATAAATTATCAAAATATCATTCATGGCCACTTCCCTATTGATCCTATCTTCTATTTTTCAAGAGGTTCTTTATATTTTTGTTTTGTTTTTTATAAATCTTAGTAAATTCAGATGTCCATGATTTGAAAAAATGATCTATTGGAAAATAATTTGACTTGGAAAGTGGAATCTAAGAAGCAAAGCAATTAAGCAAAGGTGAAAAAAGACAGAGAAAAAGTATTACCTATAGAGAACACACTGATGGTTACCAGAAAGGGCATGGATCAGGGGATGTATTAAATCTGTGATGGGGATTAAGGAGTGCACTTGTGACGAGCACTGGGTAATTTATGGAAGTGCTGAGTCACTATGGTACACACGAAATTAATATTATATCGCATATTAATTGACTAGAATTTAAATAAAAACATAAAAAAGTTTCAGCAGATTCTAAACACTTTTGAGAAGTTCCCAAATATGAAAACTTAAAAATATCTTATGTGCACTAAAACCAACATACATATATTTCCTAGTATAAAATATTTGTCTCTGGAAGAGTGGACTTTATCTAAACTAGCATACTCACCAAATTTCACTTCAAGTTTCCCTCCACATGGTATAAAGCAATCCAAACTATATTATTAGATATTCTGTACAATTTCAATCTCCCCCCTGAATTTTAAGACCAACTTTGAAATCACCCAGCCAGGGTCTTTAAGTTCTGTAAATACGCTTTTCTAATTTCTTCTTTTTGGGCCTCTTTTAAGATCATCAAACCAATATCTGTTTTCAATGCAGTAAGTCCACTAAACTTAGTTTTGTTTGGTTACCAGGTTTTTCTAGTGTTGACAGATGATATTTATATACCACATATTCATCTAGTAATCACTCTGATTTTTAGAAATAAAAACACTGTAAAATACTTTTATTTATATCAGGTTGACTAGAAGATTATGCAGTCTTTCATGGGTAATAGTTTTTTGATGTCTGAGATATAATTTTTGTCCTATTGTAGGTTGGGTTATGACCCCACCAAAGGTATGTCTGGATCTTAAACACTGTACCTGTGAATGTGACCTCACTTAAAAATAGAGACTTTATAGAAATAATCAAGTTAAGATAAAATGTTCTTGTTCTCATGTTGTTCATGAGAAGGTATTCTGCCTCAAGACTGAAGTATCAACTCCTGCCTGAGTTTCTGGTCCATGAACATGCCCTAAAGATTTAGCAGTTACCAATTCCTATAATCACAAAGGCCAATTGCCCAAAATATCTCCATGGATGGATGGATGGATAGATAGAGATAGGTGATATAGATACAGATATAGACATAAAGATAGATGTAAAGATATAGATAGGTGATATAAATATATTGATACAGATAAAATCTTCTATTGGCTCTATTTATCTAGATAACCATAACCAGATTTTGGTACTAGGAACTAGAAATGTGGAACTGGAACTGGAAATGGAACTGGAAATGATACCTCAAAATGTGGAATTAGGTTTGGAATTAGGTAACTGGTAGGGGCTGGTAGAGATTTGAGGCAAATTACAGAAAAAAAAAGCATGGGATTGGTAAAATATGGACATTAAAGCTGATTCTGGTGAAGGCTCAGAAAGTGAAGAGAGCTATAAAGAAAACTTTTATCTTAAAGAATATATATTATATTACATTATATTATATATCTACATATAGATCTATATGGATATGTATACATATAGATGTATATTTACATATATATGCATATAGATCTATATATATAATCAAGAAGAAAATGGTGCTAGAAATACTAAAGATGTTTCTTAGGACTTTCAGATGAAAATGAAGGACTGATATTGGACACTGAAGGAATGGGGACTCTTGTGATAAAAGCAGCAGAAACTGGCTAAATTGTGTTCTATTGTTGGGTGGGAAGTAGGCCTTGCAAGCAATAAACTTAAATATTTACCCAAGGCAATTGCTAAGTAAAATGTGAAAGATGCAATATGGTTTTTCCTTGAGGCTTTGTAGAGACTCCAGAAGGAAATTTTGGATATCTACCCTCCAATACTGTGACAGAATAAATCACCATGTCTCCTCTGTGGTAAATTGTTACAGCAGCCCTAGGAAACTAAAACATGGTCCATATAGTAAGTTCTAGAAACAGTGTTACTGGAAGTCATGAATCTTATAGGAAGAGTTAGAAGGGAAAAAGACATAAAGTAGGGTAGGAGGATATGATTCATTAAGAAAAAAAATGCTGGGGCACCTGGGTGGCTCAGTGGGTTAAAGCCTTTGCCTTTGGCTCAGGTCATGATCCCAGGCTCCTGGGATCAAACCCCACATCAGGCTCTCTGCTCCGTGGGGAGCTTGCTTTCTCCTTTCTCTCTACCTGCCTCTCTGCCTACTTGTGATCTCTGTCAAATAAATAAAATATTTTTTAAAAAGAAAAAAAATTGCTAAGTCGGACTTTATTAAAATGGAAACTTCTGCTCTACAAAATACAGTGTTGAAAAATTTTGACAATTCACATACTTGGAGAAAAATACTAAACACATATATGATAAAGAACTTCTGTCCAAAATATAAAAAAGACACTTAAAACTCATAGTAAGAAAATAAATAATGTCAACTAAGAAATAGGCAAAAGATCTTGAGTCCTAACCAAAGAAGATATGCAGGTGACAAATAAACATCTAAAACATCTCAATATATGTTATTAGACAATTGCAAATCAAACAATGGGGTAATAATACACACATGTTAGAATGACTAAAAGTTTTTTAAAAATGTAAAAACCAATAATACCAAATGTTGGTGAGATGTAAAGCAATAGGAAACTCTAATTAATAGCTGGTGAGAATATAAAATGATTCTGTAATATTAAAGGACAGTTTAGCAGTTTCATATAAAACTAAGTGTAGTCTTAGTATATGACAGAGCAATTGTGCTCCTAGACATTTCCCTAAATTTGTTGAAAACATATACACACACAAAGTCACACATAAACTTATAATTGCCTAAAACTGAAAACAACTAAGTCTTCCTTAAATACGTTAAGGGGATAAACAAATTCTGGTATATCTAAATAGCAGAATACTAAAAATAAGAATACTAAGGAGAGAGTCCAAGATAGCAGAGGATTAGGTGTTTTGTCTGGTCCCAGGAATTCAGTTAGATAGCTATCAAATCATTCTGAACACCTGCAAACTCAGCTGGAGTTCTATGAAAATAATTGCTGCAATTCTACAAATAGAAAAGTGACCACTTTCCACAAGGTAGGAGGTATGGAGAAGTGAATCCGAGGCAATATATCAGAAGATAAACCATGGGAGAAGTGAGACACTGTAAGCAGGTTACTGGTAAATGATATAGCAGTGGAGTGCAAAACTGAAACTTTTAGAAATCTGTTCTGGTGAGGGACATCCCTGAATGAAAGGTACTCATGAAGTAAAGTAGGGCAGAATCCTAGGTTAGACAGTGTGGTCTCAGGATATCTGGGATCACAGAAGGAATCAGGGTACCTGAGAGTGGCAGAGCTCCCAAGCATTGGAAAGGGGACACCGGCTGAAACCAGCAAGCCCAGGAGTGGGACTTCAACTCAGTGTTGCCATAAACCACAAACTGCATAGCTGGTCAACTGTTGTCCAAGGAGGGGCCCAGCAAAAAGCAGAACCAGGATGGGACCCCTCTCCCTTCCCGGGGGGGAGCAGCACATGTGTATACCACAGGAGTCTGCAGGATTTAGAGACTAGAAGCAGAGTTGTGTGTCTGAAATAGAAATGCTCAGTCACAGGCCAAGTGAGCATGAGATATGGTTGGAGATCAGGGAAATAGGAGTGATTGACCGATTTTCCCTGAGGGTACATTGAGTAGTTGGGGGCATGAGCTTTCTGCTCAGCTCTGATGATGGAGATAGGGAGGCTGCCATTTTCACTCTCATCCTCTAAAGAAGCACAGAAAGCCTTCAAGGAACAAAGGCCACATAAAGAAAAACAGGGCAGCTTACTTAGCCTGGTCCACTGACAAGGGTGGTGCAATTCCAGCTGAAGCAAAGACACCTGAGAATCAGCACAACAAGATCCTCCCCCAGAAGACCAGAAAGAACATTCAGCTAAGACTAAGTTTATTGATCACACAAATTTGCAAAACTCCAGCACTAGGGGAAATAGTATACAGAATTCAAGGTTTTGCTTTGTTTTGTTTTGTTTATTTTTTTCCTCATGATCTTTAGTCTTTCAATTTTATTTTGTTGTTGTTGTTCCTTTTCAACAAATTTCTTATTTTATCAACTCTTTTTTAAAGTCTTTTTAAATTTTCATTTTTACGCTTATATTCAATCCTTTTATTGTATTTTAGTTTTGTATATATAAGTTTTTCTTTTCTAGAATTTGGGGATATAGTTTTTTCTAACAAAAAAACCCACAAAATACACAGAAAATCTAGTGTATTAATCTGTTCTCTTCAACTGTGTGTGTGTGTATATATACATTGATATACATATATATGTGTGTGTGTGTGTGTATATGTGTGTGTGTATACACACACACACATATATATATATATAAATTTTTGTTTCATTACAATTTGGGGATGTATTCTCTTCTAACAAATAGACCAAAATAGATCCAGGATATAGTGTATTGTTCTGTTCTATTCATCTGTATATATTCTTTCTTTTTGTTGTTTTTGTTGTTGGTGTTGTTGTTGTGGTGTTCTGTTTATTTCTTTGTCTTTTAATTTTCATTTTTAATTTAATTAATTTTCATTTAAATTTTATTCTATCCTTTCATTGTATTTAATTTTATTTTTAATACATACACAAGCTTTTCTTTCTTTATAATTCTGAGATCTAGTTTCCTAACAAACAGACCAAAATATGCAACATCCAGTGTATTGCTCTGTTATGTTCACCTGATTATATTCTCTCTCTGTCTCTCTTTTTCTCTCTCTCTCTTTTTGTAGTTTCAGGGCTCTTCTGATTTGTTTAGTGTATGTTTCTCTGGGGCCATTGTTGCCATATTAGCGTTTTGTTCTCTGATTCATTTATTCTTCTCTAGACAAAATGGCAAGATGGAAAATCTCATATCAAAAAAGAGAACAAGAGGCAGTAATGAATGCCAAGGACCTAACCAGTAAAAATATAAGTAAGATGTTGGAACTTGAAACCAGTATAATGATTACAAGATAACAGCTAGAGCTGGGGAGGGGGGGGACAACAGCACAAAAAACCACAAGAGAATCCTTTTCTAGAGAAATGAAAGAACTAAAATCTAATGAAGCTGAAACCAAAACAGGCTATTAATGAGATATAATAAAAAATGGAGGCTCGGGGTGCCTGGGTGGCTCAGTGGGTTAAGCCTCTGCCTTCAGCTCAGGTCATGATCTCAGGGTCCTGGGATTGAGCCCTGAATCAGGCTCTCTGCTCAACATGGAGCCTGCTTCCCCCCCCCTCTCTTTCTGCCTGCCTCTCTGCTTACTTGTGATCTCTCTCTCTCTCTCTCTCTCTCTCTCTCTGTGTCAAATAAATAAACAAATAAAAATCTTTAAAAAATGGATACACTAACTGCTATGACAAATGAGGCAGAAGAAAAACATGATGGAGAATAAAGAAAAAGATTAAAAAAAGTGATAACTCCTGGATCATGAGGGGAGAATTTGAGAGATAAGTGATACCAAAAAGTGAAACAATACTAGAACAATTGAAATCCCAGAAGAAGAGAAAAGAGAGAGGCAGAGGTATATTGGAGAAAAGTATACCATAGCAGAGAATTTTCTGCTAATCTGGGTAAGGAAACAGGCATTCAAGTCCAGGAGATATACAGAACCCCTTCTAAAAATCAGTAAGAATAGGCCAACAACTTGACATTTAATAGTGAAGCTTGCAAATCTTAGACATAGAAAATCCTGAAAGCACCTCTGAACAAGAGGTCCATAACCTATACGGGTGGAAACATTAGTAAACTGTAAGCAGACCTATCCTCAGAGACCTGGCAGGCCAGAAAGGACTGGTATGATATACTTAGGATGCCAAATGAGAAAAATATGCACCCAAGTATACTTTATCCAGTAAGGCTGGTCATTCAAAATAGAAGGAGAGATAAAAAGCTTTGAGGACAAATGGAAAGTAAAAGAATTTGTGATCACTAAACCAGCCCTGCAAGAAATATTAAAGGGAATCTTTTAAACAAAGAGAAAGCCCAAAAGTAACATAGGCCAAAAAGGAACAGAAACAATATACAGAAACAGTGACTTTACAGGAAATAAAATGGCACCAAATTCATATCTTTCAATAGTTATTCTGAATGTAAATGGGCTAACTGCCCCAATCAAAAGACACAGGGTATCAGATTGGATAAAAAACCAAGACCCATTGATAAGCTTTCTGCAACAGACTCATTTTAGACCTAAAGTCACCTCCAGATTGAGAATGAGGGGGTGGAAAACAATTTACCATGCTAATGGACATCAAATGAAAGGTGGTATAGCAATCCTTATATCAGACAAATTAGATTTTAAAACAAAGACTGTAGTAAGACATGAGGAAGGACACTATATCATATTTTAAAAGTTTATTCAACAAGAGGATGTAACAATTGTAAATATGTATGCTCCTAATATGGGAGCAACAAATGATGTAAATCAATTAATAACAAAATCAAAGAAACAGTGATAATGATACAATAATAGTAGGGGATGCTAACACTCCACTCACTGCAAAGGACAGATAATCTAAGCAGACGATCAACAAGGAAACAAGGGCTTTGAATGATATACTAGACCAGAAGGACTTCACATATACATTCAGAGCATTCCATCCTAAAGCAACACAATACACATTCTTCTTGAGTGCACATAAAACATTCTCCAGAATAGATCACATATTTGAACTCAATCACAAGAGGAAATTTGGAAGGAACTCAAATACATGCATGTTAAAGAGCATCTTACTAAAGAATGAATGGGTCAATGAGGAAATTAATGAATTTTAAAAAGTCATGGGAACAAATGAAAATGAAAACACAATTGTTCAAAACCTTTGGGATGCAGCAAAGGCGGTCCTAAGAGGGAAGTATATAGCAATACACGCCTCTCTCAAGAAACAAGAAAGGTCTCAAATACACACCGTAAACTTGCACCTAAAGGAGGTAGAAAAAGAATAGTAAATAAAGCCAAAGCCCAGGAGGACAAGAGAATTAGTAAAGATAGAGGAGAAATCATTGAAACAGAAACCAAAAGAACAGTGGAAAGAACAATGAAACTAGGAGCTGATTCTTGAAGGAATTAATAAGATTGATAAATTCCTGTCCAGACACATCAAAAAGAAAAAAAGAAAAGACCCAAATAAGTACAATCACGAATGAAAGAGGAAAGATCACAATCAACAATAGAGAAATACAAGCAATTATAAGAACATATTCTGAGCAACCATATGCCAACAAATTAGGCTATATGGAAGAAATGGCTGCATTCCTAGAGACTTATAAGCTGAAATGTGAAGAAATAGAAAACGTGAACAGATCTATAGCCAGTAAGGAAATTGAAGCAATAGTCAAAACTCTCCCAAAAAATGAGAGTCCAGGGCCACATGGCTTCCCAGGGGAATTCTACCAAACATTTAGAAAAGAATTAATACCTATTCTTCTGAAGCTTTTCAAAAAAAAAAAAAAAAAAAGGAAAGAAAGAAAAGAAATGGA
The DNA here is from genome assembly GCA_003697995.1 of Taxidea taxus jeffersonii. Taxonomy (NCBI): domain Eukaryota; kingdom Metazoa; phylum Chordata; class Mammalia; order Carnivora; family Mustelidae; genus Taxidea; species Taxidea taxus. Next base: position 14,513 of record RCUC01019805.1, read on the forward strand.
AGGAAAACTTCCAAACTTATTTGTATGAAGCCAGCATTACCTCGATCCCAATACCAGACAAAAACCCCACCAAAAAGAATACAGACCAAAATCCGTGATGAATGTGAATGTAAAAATTCTCATCAAGATGTTAAGCAATAGGCCCCAACAATACATTGAAAAGATTATTTACCACTGCCAAGTGGGATTTATTCCTGGGATGCAAGGTTCAACATACCCAAGGTTCAACATCCCCAAATCAATCTGTGTGATATACTACATTAGTAAAAGAAAGGACAAGAACCCTATGATCCTCTTGATAGATGCAGAAAAAGCATTTGACAAGTACAGCATCCTTTCTTGATTCAAACTCTTCATGGTGTAGGGACAGAAGGAACATACCTCAATATCATAAAAGCCATCTATGAAAACCCCATAGTGAATATCATTCTCAATGGGGAAAAACTAAGCGCTTTCCCCCTAAGGTCAGGAAAATGGCAGGGATGTCTATTCTTGCCACTATTGTTCAACGTAGTACTAGAAATCCTGCCTCAGCAGTCAGACAATAAGAAAGAAATAAAAGGCATTCAAATTGGCAAAAAATAATTCAAACTCTCACTCTTTGCAGAGGGCATGATACTCTATGTGGAAAACCCAAAAGACTTCATCCAAAAATTGCTAGAACTCATACAGGAATTCAGCAAAGTAGCAGGATATAAAATAAATGTCAGAAATCAGTTCCATTTCTATTAACTAACAATAAGACAGAAGAAAGAGAAATTAAGAGGTTGATCCCATTTACAGTTGCACAAAAATCCATAAGATAACTAGGGATAAATCTAACCAAGGAGGCAAAGGATCTATACTCAGAGAACTACAGAACATTCATGAAAGAAATTGAGAAAAACACAAAGTGGAAAAGTATTCTATGCTCATAGATTGGAAGAACAAATATGGTGAAAATGTGTATGCTACCTAGAACAATCTACACAATCAAAGAAATCCTTATCAAAAATACCCATAAACTTTTTTTTCAGAGCTGGAACAAATGACCCTAAAATTTGTATGGAACCAGGAAAGGTCCTGAATAGCCAGAAGAACTTTGAAAAATAAAGCCAAAGCTGGTGGTGTCACAATTCTGGGTTTCAAGCTCTATTACAAAGGTGTAATCATCAAGACAGTATAGTACTGGCACAAAAAAAGACACATGGATCAATGGAACAGAATAGAGAATCCAGAAATGGTACACTAATCTTTGACAAAGCAGAAAATAATATCCAATGGAAAAAAGTCTCTTCAACAAATGGTGTTGGGGAAAATTGGACAGCCACATGCAGGAGAATGAAACTGGACCATTTTCTTATGCCATACACAAAAATGGACTCAAAATGGATGAAAGACATAAATTTGAGACAAACCAAAATCCTGAGGAAGCAACATAGGCAATCTCCTAGAGGAGAACACAGGCAGCAACCTCTATGACCTCGGCCACAGCAACTCCTTGCTAGAGTAGTCCCCAAAGGCAAAGGAAACGAAGGCAAAACAAAACAAAACAAAACAAAAAAAACAAACAAACAACAACAACAACAAAAAACTATTGGGAATTCAAGATATAAGCTTTTGCACAGCAAAGGAAATAGTTTACAAAACCAAAAGACAACTGACAGAATGGGAGAAGATATTTGCAAACGATATATTAGATAAAGGGCTAGTATCCAAAATCTATAAAGAACTTACCACACTTGACATCCAAAGAACAAATAATCCAATCAAAAATGAGCAGAAGACACAAAAAGATATTTCTCCAAAGAAGACATCCAAATGACCAAGAGACACATGAAAAAATTGCTCAAAATCACTCAACATCAGGGAAGTACAAGTCAAAACCACAATGAGATATCACCTCACACCAGTCAGAGTAGCTAAAATTAACAAGTCAGAAAAGAACAGATATTGGTGAGGATGTTGGTGATGGATGCAGAGAAAGGGACCCCTCTTAGACTGTTGGTAAGAATGCAAGCTGGTACAGCCACTCTAGAAAACAGTATGGAGGTTCCTCAAAAAGTTGAAAATAGAACCACCCTATAACACAGCAACTGCATTACTAGATATCTATCCCAAAGACAAATGTGGTGATCCAAAGGGGCACATACACCCTAATGTTTATAGCAGCAAGTTACATAATAGCCACACTATGGACAGAGCCCAGATGTTCATCAATAGATGAAAAGATACATATATGCAATGGAATACTACTCAGCCACCAAAAATGAAATGCAACAGTGTGGATGGAACTAGAGGGTATTATACGAAGTGAAATAAGTCAATCAGAGACAGACAATTATCATACAATCTCACTCATATGTGTAATTTAAGAAACAAAAGAGGATGGTAGGTGAAGGGAGGGAAAAAAAAAGATTAAATCATAGGAGACAAACCATAGAGACTTTTAATCATAGGAAACAGAGTTGTTGGAGGGGAGGGGGCAAAGGGATGGGGTACGTGGGTGATGTACACTGAGGAGGGCATGTGACATAATGAGCACTGGGTATTATATGAGACTGATGAATCGCTGAATTCTACCTCTGAAACTAATACACTATGCTAATTAAATTTAAATAAAAATAAAATAAAGTAGATAAATAATAAAACCAAATTTTTATTTTTTTATTCTTTAAAACCAAAAAATAATACTAAATCTGATACTACTAATGGGAATATTAAATGTAATAATACTAATCTAAAAAACAGAATATTAAAAATAAGTGAGCCTGAAGCCACAAAAGACATGGAGAAATATGCAAATTATTTAAACAATGGAAGCCAGTCTGAAGTGGCTACTTCTGTATAACTAAAACTACATGTTTTCCTGGAAAAGGGAAAGCTATGTGGAAAATATAAAGATCAATGTTTCCAGGGGCTTTAGGGGGCAGGGGGTAAGGTAAATATATGGAGCACTGGGGTTTCTAGGGCAGTGAAAATATTTCTTTTGATACTATAATGGTGGATACATAACATTACACATATGTCAGAACTCATAGAACTTTACACAAAGAATGAACCTTAACAAAAATTATAAATTTAGTTAAACTAATGAATCAACACTGGCCCATTAACTATAACAAGTTATCTAATATGTTTAATAATACACAAAACTACAGGAGAGAGGAGAGAGTCTATGGGAACTATATGCTCAGTTTTTCTGTAAATCTAAAATTGTTCTAACACATTTATTAATTTAGGGTTGGACCTTGGAAAGATGGTCGAATAGGAGGACCCTGAGCTCACTCCATCCCATGTTAAAAACTAGATATCATCCACATCCATGTCAATAAAATGGAAAATGATCCAAAGACTGACAGAACAAACTCCACAACTAAATATAGACTGAAATTAGAAAGGTCAGAAAGGTGGAAGAAGGTTTCAAGCACAGAGAAGACAGAAATGAGCCCTCACACCAGGGAACTCACACACGAAGACTAATCCCCATATTGTTAAACTTTAAAGTCAGAAAGGCTGAATA
>RCUC01019854.1:0-50620 GCA_003697995.1 Taxidea taxus jeffersonii
TTTGTCTCTTTCTTCTTTGTTCATTTGTTTTGTTTCTTAAATTCCACATATGAGTGACATCACCTGGTATTTGTTTCTTCAGCTGACTTATTTCACTTAGCATTATACCCTCTAGCTCCATTCATCTTGCTGCAAATGGCAGGATTTCATTCTTTTTTATGGTTTAATAATATTCCATTATATATATCTCAAAACTTCTTTATCCATTTATGTATCATTGGATACTTGGGCTGATTCCATATCGTGGTTATTGTAAATAGTGCTGCTATAAACATTGGGGTGCATATATTTTTTCAAATTAGTCTTTTCATATTCTTTGGGTAAATACCTAGAAATAGAATTACTAGATAATACAGTAGTTCTATTTTTAGATTTTTAAGGAGCTTCCATACAATTACCCAGAGTGGTTGTACCAGTTTGTATTTCCACCAACAGTGCATGAAGGTTCTTTTTTCTCCACATCCTCACCAACACTTGTTTTTCTCATGTTTTTGATTTTAGCCATCTGACAGGTGTGAGGTGATATCTCATTGTGGTTTTTGTTTGCATTTCCTTGATGACTAGTGATGTTGAGCATCTTCTCATGTGTCTGTTCGCTGTCTGGATGTCTTTTTGGAGAAATGCCTGTTCATTTCTTTTGCCCATTTTTAAATTGGATTTTTTGGTTTTTGGGTATTGAATTGTATAAGTTTTTTATATTTTTTGGATGCTAACCCTTTATCAGATATGTCATTTGCAATATCTTCTTTCATTCAGTAGGTTGTCTTTTAGTTTTATTGATTGTTTCCTTTGGTGTTCAGCAACTTTTTTTTTAAATGTAGTCCCAATAGTTTATTTCTTCACCTTCTCTTTTTAGAGAAAAATAGCTTATAGTGTTTTTTTTCCATGCAGAATTTTTGTAATTAGAATGTCTATAAAGTTATTGTTTTTAATACTCCTGGGTTATGTAACACACTTTTAAAAGGCCTCCACATTGTAAGATCAATAAAATAAATTACTCAATTTTTTAGAAATTTATAGATATACATGTATTCACATGGAATATATATATATATATGCATATATATGATAAAATTCACATGGAGTATACATATTATTTGGTATGAGCTATACAAGCATATTTTCAAGAACTATATATTATTTGGTTTTAAAAAATTATGGTATAATATATGTAACATAAAATTTACCACTTTTATCGTTTTCAAGTGTACAAGTCAATAGAATCACATACAAACAATGTGTGCAGCCTTCATCATTATCTGGTCCCAGAACTTCTTTCTCATTTCTCCCCCACCAAACCCAAAATGCATTAAGCAGTCACTCCCTTCTGGCCCCTCCCTTCAGCCCCAGGCAACCACTGATATGCTTTCTGTCTAGGGATTTGCTTATTCTGGACATTTCATATAAATGGAATTACATAATATGTGGCTCTTTGTGACTGGCCTCTTCACTTAACATAATGTTATTAAATTCATCCATGTTGTAGCATGCATCAATACATCATTCCTTTTTATGATCAAATAAAATTCCATTATCATATTCCATTCTGTTGTAATATATCCGTTGTATGAATGGACCACATTTTGTTTTTCCATTTATGGGTTGATGGACATTTGGTTGTTTCCACTTTTTGGTTATACAAAAAGTGCTCCTATGAATATTTACACACAATTTCTTTTGAACACTTGTTCTCAGTTCTTCTGGGTTAGTCAGATGGCAGTACTGGTCTACCCACATTCACTCACATTTTTCCTGGCTAAACTTTCACCTAGTTGCAAACATTTGACACTGAGAATGTGGTAAAGTTGAGTTCACATTTTTTGTCAGGTTTTTGGGTGTTTCTAGGGAAGGGATGGACTCCCAGCATTCCCCATATTGCCATTTTCTCTGTGTAAGTCTTTGTTTTTTTTTTAAAACTCAAATAAGTTCCATCTTTGAGTTCCAGACTAACAGCAAAGTGCACATTTTTCAGTGGATTGACAGATGAGTCACCTCTATCCCTCTGCCCACAGCTGAGAGCACATCCTTAGGTTTACTTTGATAATTTTTCCAGGTCAGTTAACAGCCCTGGGTTTTTAATCATATCCCTCAGAGTTTACATATAAAGATCCTTGGATCATAATTTGATACCAGTAAGATTTTTTTTTCCCTGTCTTCAGTTGATGATTAAAGCTCAAAATGAGATTTGTCTTTGAGACTGCTTACTTCAAATGGTTGCCCCGTCCTGGATTCCTCTTTGTAATCTCTTCACCTTTTTTAGTCCATCCTATAGAGTGAGATTAATACTCCCAGGCATAGTTCTAGTCATGACATTCACCTACACACAACTTTTAATAAACTTTTGAAAAAGAAGAGGAAAAGGATGACTTGTCATACTAGATATTGAAATGAACCATGTACTTTGATCTGAAGACAGTTTATCACTGACTGAATTTTGTGAAGCAAGAGAGACAGTAGAAAAGAATTGGGTGCATTCACAACTTTTGTGTGATAACAATTTGCCTTTCTAGCCTTTGGGGAAATATACCGGAAAAAGGAAGGTCTGCACTTCATACCACAGGGCAGATGGCTTGAAGATTCAAGTAGAGAGAGTAAACTACCAGAAGTAAACACAATGTTAAGTTATGACACTGGGGAAGTGAAGGACTTTTGAGCAAAACTCTTAACATAGAAATCATAAACAAAATCATCAATGAGTTTGAAATTTTAAAAATGGACTACTTTTGCCGATTTGGATGCCTTTAATTTCTTTTTGTTGTCTGATTGCTGAGGCTAGGACTTCTAGTACTATGTTGAATAGCAGTGGTGATAGCGGACATCCCTGCCCTGTTCCTGACCTTTTACCCTAAAGATACAAACGTAGTGATCCAAAGGGGCACGTGTACCCGAATGTTTATAGCAGCAATGTCCACAATAGCCAAGTTATGGAAAGAACCTAGATGTCCATCAGCAGATGAATGGATAAAGAAGATGTGGTATATATATACAATGGAATACTATGCAGCCATCAAAAGAAATGAAATCTTACCATTTGCGACGACATGAATGGAACTAGAGCGTATTATGCTTAGCGAAATAAGTCAAATGGAGAAAGACAACTATCACATGATCTCCCTGATATGAGGAAGTGGAGATGCAACGGGGGTGGGAGTTAAGGTGGTAGGAAAAGAAAAAATGAAACAAGATGGGATCGGGAGGGAGACAAACCAAAAGAGACTCTTAATGTCATAAAACAAACTGAGGGGGGTGGGAGGAAGAGGGGTTGGGAGAGGGTGGTGGGGTTACATTATATGTTTAAATAAAGCTTAAATAAAAAGAAAAAAAAAGACCTATATAGGATACAGGAAAAAAAATAATAATGAAATGAGGGAGAAAAAGAAGAGATCTGAAACATATATAACAAAATCTCTCTAATCAGCCTGGTATGTACATGGATGTTTTGTTACCCTCTATGCTTTTCTGAAAGTTTGTAATAATTAGTTGTTTTTAAAATACTTTAATATGAAAATTGTTAATTATCCAAATAAAAAAAATAAAACTTAAAAAAAAATAAAAATGGACTACTTTTGTATGATAAAATAACATCATAAAGGTAAAAGGCAAATTATAAATTGGAGAAAATATTTGTATCATTTGTCAAAATGTTTTTATACATAGAGAAAAATGTCTCAAATACAGATAGTATAAATATTGAATATATACAATAAAAATATGTATATGAAGAAAAGACAAATCTGTCATTAGAAAAATGAGTAAAAGAAGTGACTAAGAAACCAGAAAAGAGGAAAAATGAAGACCAGTAAATGATTCAAAAATTCTCAATCTCATTAGTAATCAAAAAACAATATATATAATATATGTATATATATATGGCAATGAGATGCCATTTGCCTCTAGCAAAAGACAAAAATAAAAACATTATAATGCCCTGTACTTATGGAAAGGTAGCTCATTTCTCCATCACTAGAACGATTATAATTTGGTACAGCTTTTCTGAAGGATAAGGTGACTAGATGAATCAAAGGTGTTAGCATATTCATGCTATTTTACCTGGCACTTACACTTATAGGATAATAATTTAAGAGAAAAATTGGTGATATATACACAGATTTAGTAATGAAGATGTTAACTGTATTGCAGGCTAATTATAATACAGAAAACTTGAAGTCTTAAAAGTTGAACAAGGGTGGTTGCGTTATGGATATTGGGGAAGGTATGTGCTATGGTGAATGCTGTGAAGTGTGTAACACTAATGATTCACAGACCTGTACCCCTGGGGCTAATAATACATTATCTGCTAATAAAAAATAAAAAATAAATAAAAAGTTGAACAATTGGAGTTTAGTGGGATCATATGTGAACAATACATACAATGGGATACCATCCATTCATAAAAAATGATTTTAGGGGCACCTGGGTGGCTCAGGTAATGATCCCATGGTCCTGGGATGGAGCCCCGCATTGGGCTCTCTGCTCTGCGGGGAGCCTGCTTCCCCCACCCCTCTCTCTCTGCCTGCCTCTCTGCCTGCTTGTGATCTCTGTAGAATAAATAAATAGAATCTTTAAAAAAATGATTTTAGTGTTTTTATTGAAATAGATGTCCCCCGTACATCCTGAAAAAAAAAAAAAAGCAGTCTACTAAATACTCTATTCAGAGGCACCTGGGTGGCTCAGTTGGTTCACTGTCCTTGATCTCAGAGTCCTTGGATTGGGCCCTGTATCAGGATTCCTGCTCAGTGAGGTGTCTATTTCTCCCTTTCCCTCTGCCTCCCCTCCCCCCAACTTGTGGACTTTCTCTTTCTCAAATAAATAAATCAATTTAAAAAAATACTCTATTCAATAGGATCATTAAGACTACTTTTGTAATACATTTATATATGTATACTATTAAGTATATAAAATAGTATATTAACACATACTGTTAAGTATACACAGCAAATTGTCAGGAAAAATCAACTCTAAAGTACATTAAAATGTACATAATCTGAATTATGTGGTAATGAGTTATGCTTATATTCTTTTTGTTCTTTTTGCTTACTTGTATCCTCCAATTGTTTTATAATATGTGTTTATTATTTAGTAAATCTAAAAAAGTTTATTAAAAATAAAATCAAATCGTAATAACTCTCCACTGCCTGCAATTTAAGTGGGAACTCCCAGGACTGTTAGTGCAGGTTTTCTGCAATGTGTTCCCAAACTTGTATTTTCAATTTTATTGTTGACTATCTCCCTATGTAATGAAATCAGACCATGTCATCTCCCTAATTAAAACCTTTAGTGGTTTCCTATGACACTGGAGTTGAATTTGCCTCAACTCTTCATGTAGGCTGGGTGTCACCTGGCCTCACCTTGAACAAATTTCCTGTTTTCACTGAGAAACCCTCTTCTGGTTATGCCTGTGGATGGGTTCTTTCCTCAGACTGGGCCCTTCTCTTGATCTCCTGGGTGCCACTAATTCTCAGCATGGCTCACTCTTAGATGCCCTGACATCCAACCTCATGCTCCTTCACCCACTCTAGTCTCTTTCATCACCATCTGCTGTGTTACTCAATGCAATCACTATGCACCTGTATTAGTATGTTGATGAATATCTGTCTCCCTCATTAGGCTTTTCTCCATGAGGACAGGGTACCAGGCATCAGTTTTTCTTTTTTATTTTTTAAAGATTTATTTATTTATTTGACAGAGATAGACACAGGGAGAGAAGGAACATAAGCAGGGGGAGCAGGAGCAAGAAAAGCAGGCTTCTGGCTGAGCAGGGAGCCCGGTGTGGGGCTCAATTCCAGGACCCTGGTATCCTGACCTGAACCAAAGGCAGACGCTTAATGGCTGAGCCACACAGGCTCAGCCCGCATCAGTTTTTTTTCACCACTGTCTAGATAGTACTTAGAGTAGTGCCAGGTCCATAACAGACACTTACATATTTATTGGCTTTATGAGTGAATGAACATGTTTTACTGCAGTCAAACATACACAGCACCTTGAGCATATACCATAACTACAGGCCTATATGTATTTACTCATTTTATTCTCCCAATTCTGCCTGTCAATATTCTGTCTTGCTTCAAAATCTATTCAAATTCCATTTTCCCTGTTAAAGCCTTTTCTGAATGGTGGGAACAATGTGTGGTCATTAATGGAAACATAAAACTGAAAAAGATTAAACTCTTTTGTGATAAATGGTGGTGGATTTAGAGAAGATAGAGAGTATTGTAAACATGCTGAACCTGAGACACCTGTGGGATGTGCACCACAGCACAAGATGCAAAGGTCCTAGAGTATGGAAGATAAGTGTATGTGTGGGGAAGACTGGCTCAGGACTGCTGCATGGTGGAGTTCATGGCAGCCCTAGGGGTGTGGGGAGTGGGTAAAGACTAGAAGGCAGAGCAAAAAAACATGAGTTATGGACAAGGGAAAAAAAGATCTTAAGCTACGTGAAAGACAGGTTGGGAGCAAGACAAAAAAGTAAATTATTTGTTAATGCAATTGACAAACCAAGCAAGACAAAGGAAGGAAGGAAAGAAGGGAGGGGGGAAGGGAGAGAGGGAAGGAGGAAGGGAGGAAGGGAAAAAGGAGGGAAGGAAGAAAGAGAGGAAAGACACAAATTACCAACATTAGAAATGAAACAAGATATTCTTAGAGACCATGAAGACATCAAAAGGATGATAAGGGAATATTACAAACAGCTCTACATGCATAGATTTTGCACCTTAGGTAAAATGAACCAGTTCCTCCAAAAAAAAAAATCCAACAAACTATCCCAACTCACTCAATATGAAAAAGGTAATTTAAATAAACTACAACTATTAAGCAAATTGAATTCATAATTAAGCTACTGGCGGGGGGGACTTCAGACTCAGTGGTTTCACTGGATAATTCAACTAAATGTTTAAAGAATTAACATTAATTCTACAGAATCCTTCCAGAAAATAGAAGAAAAGGGAGCTGGAGTTACCATGATGCTAAACCAGAAAAAGTACAAAAGAGAAAATGATAGACCATTCTCCCTCATGAATACAGATATAAAATGCTTTAACAAAATGTTAGCAAGTAGAATTTAGCAATGTATTAAAATAATTGTATGCTGTCACTCAGTGGGTTTTATTTCAGGGATGAAAAGATGGTTCAGCATTCAAGAAGCAATCAATGTAAACTGCTTTTTAATAGAAAAATCATGGTATCATATCACATGATCAAAAATTTTACAGAATTCAATACCCATTCATGGGAAAAACTTTCAGAAAAATAGGAATAGTGGGGATTTCCCTTAACTTGATAAAGAGCATGTGCAAAAGGCCTACAGACAATATTATACTTGATGGTGAAATACTGAATATTTTACATCTCAAGAAACAAGTCAAGGATATTTGTTCAACAAGGTGCTGGAAGTTCTATCCTGAACAGTAAATTTAAAAACAAACAAACAAACCAGGAAATAAAAGCATATAGATTAAAATGGAAGAAAGGAATCATTGTCTCTGTTTGCAGAGATTGTATAGAAATGTCTCTGTTTGCAGAGATTGTATAGAAATGCCAAGGACTCTACAATAAAGCTTCCAGAACTAAAAAATTAGTTTGTCAATGTCACAGGGTACGAGATGTACATGAAAAGTCAACTGTATTTCTATATACTAGCAATGTACATATGGATACTGAAATTAAAAATGTAATACCAGGGGCACCTGGGTGGCTCAGTGGGTTAAAGCCTCTGCCTTCGGCTCGGGTCATGATCCCAGGGTCCTGGGATCGAGCCCCGCATCGGGCTCTCTGCTCGGCAGGGAGCCTGCTTCCCCCTCTCTCTGCCTGCCTCTCTGCCTGCTTGTGATCTCTGTCTGTCAAATAAATGAATAAAATCTTAAAAAAAAAATGTAATACCATTTCTATTGCTTAAAAATGAAATTCTTAAAATTTTACAAATTTTCTTAGTATAAATCTCAGAAAACTTGTTTAGGACTTGTATGAGTAATCAAAGATCTTAAAATATGGAGAGACCTAATGAGCTCATGGAAGACTCAGTGTGATATGAATGTCAGACTCCCCAGACTTATAACACAGGTTTAACGCAATTCTTCACGATGTCCCAGCCAATTATTTTCTAGGTATAGACAAGATTATTCTGGACTTCATATGGAAAGTTAAAGGGATTAGTCAAGCTAAAACCATTTTGAAAAAGAATAAGGTAGTAGAAATCATTCTACTAAATATCAAGACTTACTATAAATTTACAGTAATTAAGACTGTGTGGTGTTTGTGGAGGGAGGGATACTTTAGTCATTGCAACAGAGAACCCAGAAAAAGATTCTCAGAGATATGCCCAGCTGAACTTTGACAAAGCAACAAAAGCAATTCAATGAAGGAAAGGCAGCATTTTAAACAGATACCGCTGAAAAAATTGGACATCTGTATGCAAAAAACACATACTTCAGCTTATGTCTTATACTTGCACAAAAATTAACTCAAAATATATCACAGGCTTAAATGTAAACTGGAAAAATCTTTTTTTCTAAGCTTTTATTTACTTATTTGACAGAGAGATAGAGAGAGAGCACAAGTAGGCAGAAGGAGAGGGAGAAGCAGGCTCTCCGCTGAGCAGGGAACCCAACATGCAGCTTGAACCCAGGACCTTGGGATCATGATCTGAGCTGAAGGCAGAGGCTTAACCGACTGAGCCACCCAGGCGCCCTTAAACTGGAAAATTTCTACCTTACAGGGGGAAAAAAAAGAGAGAAAATCTTTGTGAACCAGAGATAGCTACAGAGTTACCAGATTTGATGCCAAAAAAGGCATGATGCATTAAAGAAAAGGATAAGTTGGACTGAATTTATCAAATTGAAAAGCCTTTGTTTTGTGAAAGACCCTATTAAGAGTATGAAAAAATAAGTTAGAGATAAAGGAAAATATTTGCAAACCACACACCTCACAAAAGGCCAATATCTAGAATCCATAAAGCCCTCTCAAAAGTGAGCAGTAAAAAAGCAAACAATCCATGTTGTCGCAAATGGTAAGATTTCATTTCTTTTGATGGCTGCATAGTATTCCATTGTATATACATACCACATCTTCTTTATCCATTCATCTGTTGATGGACATCTAGGTTCTTTCCATAACTTGGCTATTGTGGACATTGCTGCTATAAACATTCGGAGGAAGTGGAGATGCAACGGGGGTGGGAGTTAAGGTGGTAGGAAAAGTAAAAATGAAAGAAGATGGGATCGGGAGGGAGACAAACCAAAAGAGACTCTTAATGTCATAAAACAAACTGAGGGGGGTGGGGAGGAGAGGGGTTGGGAGAGGGTGGTGGGGTTACATTATATATTTAAATAAAGCTTAAATAAATAAAAAAAAATAGACCTTAAAAAAAAAAAAAGCAAACAATCCAATCAAAAGATGGTCAAAGGATGGGAAACAATATTCTACTGGAGAGGACATTCATGTGTCAAATGAGCACAAAAAAAGATTTGTAACATCATTAGCCATTAGGGAAATGAGAGTTAAAACCAAAATGAAATAATACTACATACATATCAGAATATCTAAGATAAAAAGAAATCACACCACCAAATCCTGGCAACAATGCAGAGAAATTGGATCATTCATATTACTGGCCAGAATGTACAACTGTACAGGTTGGTGGATTTTTAAAAAACTAAACATGCAACTACCATAATATCTATCACCTGTGCTCCTGGACATTTATCTTAGAGAAATGAAGACATATTCACACAAAAACTTGCCCAAGAATATTCATGGCACACTTGTTCATCATAGACACACACTTGAAATAATCCAGATGGTTTTCAATGAGTGCACAGTTAAACTGTGGCACAACACCACCATAGAGTACTACTCAATAAGAAAAAGGAAAAATTGTTGATTCTTGCATCCATCAGCATGAATGTCCGAAGAATTATGCTGAGTGAGAAAAGGTTACATACTGTTTGGTGTCTTAAAGTAACCAAATTACAGACATAGAAAACAGATTAGAGGTTGATGCAGATTAAGGAGGTGGTATGTATGGGAGATAAAGTGGGTGTGTGGCTATAATATGTCAGTATGAGGTATGTCTGCCGTAATGAAAATGTTCTGTATCTCGATTATAACAATATCAACATGCTGCTGTGATACTGTATTATAGTTTGAGGATAATGCTTTGGAGGAATCTGGATAAAGAGTACAGGGATCTTTTCCTGTTACTTCTTAAAACTGCATGTGAATCTACAAATATTTCCAAACAAAAATATTATCAAAAATAGCATATAAATCTTTTTAACATATTAGGGAAATGACCCTGAGCATTGACAGGGCATAAATTTGGACAAAATGATTTGGTCAATTTCTCTTGAGAGGCTGAAATGAAATTGTACTTAACAACAGAATAATCAAGGAAGCCAAGTACTGGATTCACAAAGTTCTGTTGGCCAACTGGCAAACTAAATCCCACTTTTTTCATGACAATTACAGGATAACTCTTTCCCTTTCTTCACATAAATGTTCCACCATGGGCCATTTATCTCTCTGTAGCAGGAGAGGAATATGAAGATGTTATGATAACTGTTTTTTCTTTTTTTTTCAATTCCCCTCACTTATTGCCCATGCTTTCCATAAATCAAGAAAGGTGTAAAAAGAAGTTTACAGGTCAATGGGGTAAGTGTTAATCAAATTCAATTAAAAAAAATGGTAGTGGGCCTGGGTTTTGGGGTGGCATCTTAAAGAACACATAATCAAAGTGAGAGAGAGAGAGCAGTACTGAATAATGCACTATCATTCCGAGTGGGTACACTCAGTGCAGAGAAGTGTGCTGTGTGTGTGCTAGATATTTGTTGTTGGAGGAGTGAGAGTTTTCTCGTTACTATAACAATAGTGATACCAACTATTGATTTCTGAAGGAAGTCCTACTGTACACCAAATAGTGCTGCAGCCTGACCTTTACAGAACAGCAAATATAGCCAACGTGTTTTTAGAGTTTATTATACACCAGGCTCCATCTAAGGGCTTTATACTTATTCAGTCTAATCTTTACAACAACATCATGAGGTAGGTATTATTACTATTTTTATTTTATAGAAGGAAACTGAGACAGAGAGGGATATCTACTTGTGAAAGGTGACTCCATTAGTAAGTGGTAGAGGTAAGTTAAACCTAGGCAGCATTTTGGAGATTCTGGAAGAGTCTTCATCTCCTTTTAGTAGGTTATATACAATCTCATCCAATTTCAGTTAAGACTTTGTCTTTTGGGTGGATTCAATTGTGGGATTTGGTTTGTGGGCTCCTACAGGTGGCTTTGTGTTTATCCAGTATTAGCATCAGCCTCTTCCTGCTTTAAGAACAGGGTCATTTCTCAGCAGCTGTCCTAAAAGCACACCTATTTAAATATATACTGATACACAGAGTTCTTTGTCTGAAGAAAAGGATATAAAAGTCAAAATACTTTTCCTGCCAGCTATTTGGTTGATCAGCATGGAATACGTTGTATTTTAAGACACAATTCAGATTGGTGAGTTATTTCCTCTCTCCTTCACATTTACCATCCCCCAGTTGCTGAATCCACACTTTTTCTTCTCACTTATAGGAAGTGTTTCCTGTGGAACTGTACCTCATTTTTGCAGCATCTCCCCCAAGACCACCTGCACTACTTCCTATCATGACCTCCTTCCTGAATGTGAGTCCCAGGTCTCTTAAGGTGGCATTCTTTTCACCTGAATGGTTTCAGTCATAATTTTTACAGAGGTTTTTTTTGTGCAAAAGGTGAAGTTCCATTCCACAGAAAAAAAAGTATTCCTTGAACCCTTTTGGCCTACTTGGAATCACTTTTAATTGTCACTGAGATCACTTTAATTGTCTGGATGACCCTGTGTGTCAAAGGCACAGGTGACATGTACTATCAAACTATTAGTTCCAATGTTTAATGTGCGTGTATAAATCTTTGCTTTTCCCACCATTCTGTTTATGACAAGAGGATCATGAAGTGGTGTCCTGGCAGACTTGCATTGTATGTTTTGGTTGCTGTATGGCCTTGATTCTATATACAATTCATATTTTTTTCTCCATCTGTTTGGGGTAAGTATATTTACATGCTTACCTGATAGGAATGGGACAGCTTGTGGAAGCTATAAAAGCATGGGCAAGTGGACCAGTGTTTGCTATGGAATCTACTTATACCACATCCTCACAGGCCACACCACCAGACTTTTGTCATTTCACCCTGCTGGTCTGGAGGGAGTTAGGTGATTGCTGAGCAAGGGCCATGTGGCCTTTCTAGACTGCTCATCTGTGCTCCTTCTTCTTGCCACTTCATTTTGGATACTCTAGCCCCTAAATTTTACTCAGAGATGAATCAATTGGTCTGTCAGTGTTTGTCTGTGGAAATTAACTACTTTCCACTGTGAGATATAGCCTCAGGAAAATAAATATCCTTTTACTTCAAAATCAGAAGGCAATGGGTCCCATCTATGTGGTAGGAAGGTAGTGGGCTCTGGGAGTTTAAGGGTCTCTATTGGAGGACCTTGGGTGGCCTCTGGCCTCCCATATTGCTCTTCAGACAGTTTCTTGGAGGCTCATTTATTCCAGACTGTCATGTATGTGTCAGCAGTGTTGGTTTGGACATAGCTCTAATGCTGAGAACATTTTAATAAAAAAAAAAAAAGGTTCTTGGCCAGAATTAGTTTCTCAAATCCCTCTTCCAATTATTGAAAATAGTTTTGCTTTAACAAGCATACTTTCCCTCAGAGTCCTGCTTCTCATTTGGCTTATCCTCCCATGAAGTCATAATTTTGTGTTTATGATATGGTAGTAGTTACCAAGATGGAAAAGATTATGATATCATGGATGCCCAGCACTAGGGATGGGCAAGAGTACAGGGTTCAACCAGGGAGCCACTGGGTCCTCGGCCACAACCACTCACCCTCTTATGCACTCTGTCTTTGTCCGGAGCCCCTCAGGCAAGTTGTTCTGCCTTAATCGAGTTTCTTCTTATGGTTTGTTGGTTGTAGCCTTAAAAGTTTGGACAACAATTGCTGGACCAGCTGTTATCTGTTGTCTCAGGGATTCTGGGATCTTCTCTGGGAATTAGATGAGGCCAGGCTTTCTGGGATACCTTTCAAGTAGGGAAGCTCTACAGCAGATGCACTCAGGGAAGGCAGCTGCAGGAAATCTGGCAGGGACGACTGTATACTTCACTGAGAACAGGAATGGAGCCTAACCATGTTAACCATGTTAACCACTTGGATGATTTGGAAAGAAAAGAGAACTGGGGAGGACAGGGAAGGGAAGTTTCTATATTTAAGATTAACATTGCTGGGAAGCCCAGAGAGGAAGAAAACTATGACCACCAAAATTTCAAATAATTAAACTTTCCGGGAGATACCATAACAAACTTAGCTTTTTGAATAATACTCCTTAAAAAAACACAAAATATGCAATTTTCACAATGTAATAACAAGTGCAATATGATGTTTGCTGGTCTGTACAGTTTTTGAACTTGATAGAATCCTACATTGTTGGTTCTATTGTCGTGGGCAGTTGAAAACCAAACCAGGCTGCTATTCTCTTGTCCCGAGGATCTGTTGATGTTGGTGTTGCTTCATTTTTAATCCCACTTTGTAATGAATGGAACTGCTGGATTGCTCTGCTCTTTCAGATGAGAGAGGACTTAAATCCATTGGTGTTTTCTATGTTCAGCAGTCAAAGAGACCTGAAATCTCTGGGCCATCTGGTCTAAACAAGAAACTGCTTTTATGGTGAGCCTGGACTTCCCTAACATACCCTCAGCTCTTGTCCTGGATATCTGTGGCCTTCTAAATTTTTCATGGAAACATCCAACTTATTTCTCATCAACTTCAGTAGGGTAAGAGCAGGGTTAGGAATGACTATGGACAAAAGTTTGCTTGCTAGGTAAATGGAAATTAATGTGACTCTGTATGAATAGTTTGGAATGAGCAAATGCAAATCTACTGACCTCTGGGTCAGCGTTGGCTCAGGAGTTTGATGACTATCCCTGATAGAAAGTTCTTTTAAACCATCTGGTGAAGATGTATGGGAAAAGTTACATTGATTTTGCCCTCATGTAAGAAACACTTGGGAGAAAGTAACAGCCTTGGCATAAGAAAATAATTTTGAGGCATGAAAAAACTGAAATATTGTTCAAGGACTTGGCAGATCTGTTTTCCATATTTTCCTGTTCGTATATGTTAGTTTAAGTAAGCTAGGGATTAAGAATCTATCCTGTTGCCCGTGGGCTTGCGTTAATCAGGAGAGCACACAGTGTCTCAGCCTTGATGGAGCCTGTGTCACATGTAATTGAGGAGTAACCACCATGGAGAATTCTTGGGGTAAAAGATGGCAATGCTGAGCTTGGGACCACTGCAGTATATTGTGGTTAGTCTTCTCGTGTTAGGTTGTGAACTATACATCCATACTTCATTGCTAACAGGTCATTTACATAAGACTCATTTTATAATAACTGTTGGGACCATACTGAAACATGGTGGTAGGCATTCCCAGTGGATCAACAGCAAGCATGGCTAACAGGACCCAGGTGTACCATTTGGGGAATGTTTTCAGGGAAGAGATTTTCCAGGGTTGAACTACTTGGGCACCTTTGTAGAAGGAGCCTGATCCCTGTTTTAATTTGTATGCTTAGTGTCTTCCTGGATATTCATCTGTGATTAACAAATGGGTTTGATTTCCATGTCACAAAAACACTCCCTGAGTCATTTTCATTTCCCATCCAGTTCTTTGTGGAAAAGACCATCAATTCCTCATCTGGGAGTTTGCAAATAAGAATTAGAAGTCACTGAGATAAGCATCAAGACCTGGATCTTTGAGGTCATGCTGAATTTACTCTTGTGATGTAGCAGGTTTTGGATGCCTCTAAGTGCAGTTGGTGTCCATTTCACTGGGTGCTATGTCTAATGGTCCAAAAGTATTCAAGGACAATGACTTCAATTAGGAAATCAACACTGTAACTGCCAGCCTATCCTTCCCACAGGCATGCTAATAGGCAAGATGGCTGGCAATTGTGGAAAAGAGTTTTGAATGGCAGAAATGTAGTTTGAGGCCATTCTAGATAATTGCTGCTGGAGAGTTGAAGCTTTTGGTAGAACTTATTTCATGGGCAGATGCTACTGTGGAGCCAGAAGTAATTTAGGTCTGCAAATTGGCCCTGTTCTAAAAGTGGTTGCGGCGGATGATTTCAGATTTAAGAATCCACTGCCAGATTAGACAAAGCCTATCAGTTTCAGATCTATTACAGTCTCTCCTTACCATTGCTTAAGGAATGATTCAGCTAATTAGGGTATGCTTCCATGAGATAAGTGTATTCAAATGTACTTTGTCTTTTGCCATAAGATGTTTATTTTCACTTCATTTTGATTGTCTCCTGGGATGCAGAGAAAATCAATAAGTAAAACTAGTGTTTCTGTGAAGATATGTGGGTACGGCTCCTATCTAGCAAAACCCTCCAGTATGGTGTGGGGGACCTGTGGCAGAGGACACAAAGAGATGGTAAGGGGTTTCTGGGATGATGTGTTGGAAAGGCATCCTATCATATCAACTTCTCTGAGTCAGAGAATTCTGATTTAAGCATTAGTGTTTGTCTTAGAGGGAGATTGATTTACAGTGGAAATTCTGGGTAACAGTCCAGGCTTCATAAATCACTTAAAGATGAAACTGGGGGTCTTTAGATAGAAGGAGCAGTTATGTAGGGAGAGGTAGAAAGAAGCAAGGATTCAGGTGAATCCTCTTTGGGTAGGAAGAATTGAATTTGAGAAGGTCCAGATTCTCATGGACATGCTTCCCAGGCATTCAAAAGTCTTTATATTCTAGTCCTTTTGTGGGCCTTGGAAACACAGTTTCCCCACACATCTTCCTCCCTTTGTTTGTAGCTTCAAGCCTCACAACCTGTCCCTCACTGAGCCCAGTGGATTCTCCTCCTTCATGACCATCTTTGGACTCGAAACTCTCCATCGAAACTTATTGCTCTTGCTATGGCTCAACACTTATTGGCACTGGACTCCCTCCCTTCAAAGACTTTCCCTGGTCTTGCTACTTCAGTAGCTCCTGGGCTGGTGGTTTCACCTGCTAGTGCCAGCTACAACAATAATAGTGATAACTAACACTGAGTGCTTCCTTCCTGCATGACAGGTACCATTCTAAGTGCCCTATAAACATTAGCCAATTTATTTCTCCCAATAGCACACCATTGTATCATCCCCATTTTACAGAAGAATAAACTGAGAGGTTTAGCTCTCAGCTAGTATTGTAATAAATTAGGGTTTAAGGCCCAGGTGGTTTGGCTCCAGGTTCTACCCTCATAAATATTGAACTGTATTGAACCAAATTACTGCTCCCATGTGGTGGCCATCCTACATCATTATGAGCACCTGAAACAAACTTAGGTGGCTTCTTTGTCCAAAAACACATAGCTCATTGGCCTCAGGGAGACTGACCACAAATTAAAGTGAGGATTGTCAGGATGATAAAAAACCACTTTATATTGGTATATGGTTTTACAGTTGGCAGGCCCCTCCTGTCACATCCTTCCTCATACAGTCCCACTGCCTGCTGCCCTGTGTAAGAATACTCAGCATCTACCGACATCACCACTTTACAGATTATACTGGCTCTACCTAGATTACTTGCTTCCCTGAGGCCACACAACTGGAAAGCACTGGAACCAACCCTGGAACTCAGCTCTTCTCTTTTCTTTCCCTAGGGGAATAGAGACGATGAATAGATTTTGTCTTGAATTCAACCCTGGACGATTGCCTGGGCTGCCTGCAGTATCCTGTAGTGGAAGATTTCAAGACTGAGTCCACTCTCAGTCTCAGGAAGATATCCACAGTAGGTTACTGGTTTCTGCTCCGGGCCCTGTGACGATGTAGTTGGCATCCTGTGTAAGGAGAGTTTCTCTGAGTTTTCACTACGCTCTCTGTGGAAATCATAAAACAACATTGAGAGTCACATTTTTGATGTTTCTCCTCTCCATCCAGAGATGTTATCATCAGTCTGCGGTGTGCTGCCTCCATGGTCCTGTTCAGGTTACCTCCATGCTAACACAGAGGCTTGGTGAATGGGCAGAACCCTCCTGAGATAAAATCTGAGTATCTCTGGGGACAGTCGGTGTGGCCAGGCCATGAGCAGGACATACTGCCTGCATGAGTTTTCATTCACCATGGGTTCAGGTGAAAAGCTCCATGGTTATACACACCTATTGTCTATTGAACATGGTAGTTCAGTGTTTCAGAGGAAGGAGAAACAGGCCAGGGTTGATCATTTCTTACACAGTGGGTTTCACTGCTCATATTGAGATTTAACATTTTTTAGTACTTCCTTGATTTTTGCACTGCTTGAGGTCTCCTTTCTGAGCTAGAAAACAAGGGACCCTTATTACGGTCCTTTCTTGCCATAGTCACAGATGAGGTAAGGCTGACCAACAGCTCATAGCGGTGCAGGTGTGAGGCATGGAACTTGCACAGCACACGGTATAGATGGGGGCAGAAGAGTTCATCTCTATCACATTGCTTCTTGAGGAAAACTCCAGGAGTTACTGCAGGGGCAGTAGATCAGCCATCTTCTGTGAAAGCATCATAACCCCAGAACACTAATAAATGCGAATCTATGGCACACTCTTGAGCTATTGTGCATCCAAAAGCGATTATGGAAATTATGCCGGTAAATCTCAATTACTTCCACATTATCTGGCTCTCCTCCAAGACTACTTTCCTCCCCAACCCCCCCATCATGCTATTCTTTTCATATCCCATCTCCATGGGGCTCTGACATTATGCGGTAAAGCATACAGATATGAAATGTAGAATTGGCATTTCCCCCATAATTATCTCTCAATCAGACATGATTTTAGTAAGATTCTTGATTTCTGAGATGAAGTTTGGTGAATCCCTCTAAACAGATCAACCTTTTTCCCCCCATTGTTTTATTGAACCTGTGTAAGACCATGACTTACACAGCCATTGTCCTTCCAGTTCCTTTTTTCCCTAAATTTTTTAAAGTTTTTCATTCTTTAAGTCTAAGGAAAGTAGCATTTTAAATTTTTTTCATAGTTGGTAAATCTTAGTTTATGTTCAAGCTGTGGAACTTCTCATTCCAAACAGTTTGTTCTGGAAACAATTCTTCCCATCTTCTAGATAAACATATGCTAGCCTTTTGTTATCTCTTTACCCACTGTTTATTTTCCTTGAATTAAATTGCTCCACAAGTATTAGGTTTTTATAGCATTCAAATTCTGCATAATCTCTTTCTAATTAGTTATCTTGTGTTTTTTTCTTCTTTTTAGAGTTGAAAAAAATCAATCAATACCTAATCTAACAGGATGTTTTAAGATCACCATTCTGTCGTCATTAACTCTTGTTATCCACCCACTCCTACTTTAAAAAACAAATATCTCCTTTTCTTTTCTGGAAAGCAACCAGGGTGAGTATATAGGGAAAAGCTTGGTGGACAAACTAACCTTGGCTTCCATGAGTGGATAGGTTCTCCAGCCCTACACTTCCAGCTAACTTTAGGGTTTCAAGCACTAACCAAGTTTGTCCATTCTGTTTCTTGAGCATGCCAGGTGGCCTTCTCAGGCTGCCTGATCCAAGCTGCACCCTTCCTGCAGCCCTGCTCTCTTTTGCATCCTTGCAGCCATTGGGCAAGGTACTCACCTCTGTGCCTCAGCTGTAACAGATCGAAACAGGGATCATAGTGATACCAGCCTCAGGGTTTTCCTGAGCAAACTCACGCAGAATATTTAGACCACATCGGGCACATCGCATGGGCTGTAAAAATGTTTACAATGATCCTCTAACCTTGTTGTCTTGTGTTTTATTTTCTCCTTTGCACTTATCACTGTTTTATGTATTCTCTGTATGTATTTTTATTTTGTTTCTTTACTGACCCACTAAAAGATAAAGTCCATTAGGGTAGAGACCTTTGTCTGTTCTGTTCACAGCTGAGTCAGTGGTACCTGTAACAGTACAAACATGTGGAAGGTGCTTTGCATAGTTCAGGACATAACAGATACTACCATGCTGTATAGAGGTCAGTGAAAAGACCAAGCAGCCCTGAATGAGGTTCAGGTGGGGGCCAGAGAGATGCCATTTTGGACCTTCCCATTTTCTCAGATGACTTTAGTACCAGAGATGTAATCTTCATGGGTTGTCCATCTTTGAAGGACAGGGCTGGGGCTTGGGGCGACTTTTCAGAGTTAGTCTTGAACAAAATGTTTGCATCTCCTTGAAAATTAGTTAGGAGAATTGGGAAATCTGGACCAAAGTCACGCAGGAGTTCACAACTCAACAGTGAGAAGAACCAAAGATCGGCAAAGCAAGATCCCTGGAGAAAGTGATGTGCCACATGTGTGTTCAAGTCAGCATCATGCCTGCCACACTGGTGGTTCTTCATTAGGCAAAATGGACAACACAAAGTTCAAAAAGTGACAGCCCTTTACTGGGAGTTACTTATGGCCAATTATGGAGGAAATAAGATTAGTATCTGATAACTGAAATGCTGCTTAAGAAAAAAAATCGTCACATATTTCTATTAATTACAATAAAACTCTGCACTCTCCTCCCAGAAAATGCATCAATGAACATCAATATACAATGTCATCTGGGTTTTAGGGCCTCAGAGACATCCTGAAAAGCATCCAGGGACACCTAAAGGCCAGAACCTTTCAGATAGGAATTGGCAATATAATGCAGGCCAGTAGGTGACAATCTGCTTTAATTCACTTTCCAAAAATGTTGAACTCCTTTTTAAGTGTGAAGCTCATTAAGCCGGAAAGTTGAATGAGCTAATCTTCATGACTGACTTTAATGAGAAGACACAGTGTGCCACAGAAAATCAGTGGGCAGAAAGCCATCACTGAGGACTTCAATAGTCTTTATGGTGGTGAAGCTGCAAGGTGACAATCACCTTGCAGACAGAGCATTGGGTGGCGGTCAACTGGCTGGAAGGTCATGGAACAACCCATAGCCCATTGGCAATGCAAGCCTACATTTTGGAGAGAACGTCTGACCAGGGCATACAGTAGGAAATTAGTTTCAAATAGCCACCAAGTTCTGCTTTTAGCACAGAGAGATTTCTTTGATTTCTTGTAGAGAGAGCAGTCTGATTGGCTGGTCTTGGTTCTTTGGGAGTCCTCTTGCCTAGGAGGTCTAGGTAACTTGATGAGGCCTGCACACATGCTCTTGCTACACCCAGGATGGATTCTGGGAAAGACCAAGGTGAGAACCTTTCCTGGAAGTGTCTTCTTCACTCTCATTGCACAATCTTGCTCTTTCCCAGGTGGTCTCCTCTTTCAGTGTGCTATTTCCTAGCCCTTTTTGTAGCTCCCCTCCCTCTGCAAACCTCACTTGGCCTGGGCCCTGTGTACCTTCCACACAGAATGTCCACCTGATGGTCCCATCCACATCCTGGTTTTAAAATTAACTTAGAAGCTAACCACTTCCAAATGCTTTTATTCATCCTTGGCCTGCCCTCAGAGCCCTCTGTTTACACATCTACCTGCCTTCTTGACACATCCATTAGAATATCAAATAAGAATTTCAAAGTCGATATGGATACAGACTAAGTCCTGATTGCCACCACCCTTCCTCCCTTCTAGAATTCCCATTTCAGGAAATGAGACCACCACCCACTCAGTTCACTTAAGTAGAAACAATAGAAGCTTCCGTGATGCCTTCCGTCCCCACTCCCACACGTCCAGTCCGTTGACAAGCCCCATTTCCTCTGGCTTCAAGTACACCAAGCATCCTCTCCACCCATCCCCACTGCTGTCAGCCCTGCTCATCCTGTCTGGCCTGGACTAGCAACAGGTCTCCACGTGGTTTCCCTGTTTCCATCTGGCCTTCTATAGTGCAATTTCCATATAGCTGCCAGAGGGTCTTTAAAATCTTGATCAGATCACAGAGCTGTCCTGGACAGTAGGCCTGCATTTTCTGCAAAAATGGATTAAGCTGGTCTGCTTTATCCTGGTTTTCCAAGCTCTAGTCTGCCCCTATCTTCCTGCCTGAACATAGGTTTCTTTTTGCTTTCTTGGAATACAAGCTGGTCCCCACCATGGCCCCTCTGTAATGTCTGGTCCTTTGGAATGCTCTTGCCCTCACCCTTGCCATGACGGGGTCCTTCTGCCACCCAGGAGAGAGGTCTTTCTGAGAAAATAACCCAAGGTAACCATCCACTCTATGGTACTCTTTGCCTTTATGCTCTGCCCTGCATTTAACATTGTCAGACATGGTTTTGATGGTTCTGTGCTTTGATACTGTTTCTCTCCCCAAATGGCATCTATGACATGAGCAGAGCAATAATGATTGCCACCATAATGGATAGATGTCTCCCTGAGGGGCTGGCATAGCTCAGAGCCTGAGGCCTCTAGAGAACTAGCTTAAGCATACCATAGGAGCCAGACTTCATTTCTCTGGCTGAGGATGTGTGGTACTTGCTTTATTTCTAGGTGCCTTTCTCAGGGAGGGATGCTGGTGGGGACCTCAGGTTCCAAACTGGTCACAGGGGGGTCCAGGTGGGGAGGAAAAGCCGGACAGCATCTGCCTCCTTCCTTTAGTCCAGGCTTACCCCTCCCTCTCCTCAATGTCCCCAGATAAGGATTCATAGAGCCCCAGAAAAACTCCTCATATCCCAAGTCAATTTTCATGACTAGGATTTTGCATTTTAGAGTTATATTAGTCAACAGAGCACAGCAGTTACAAGTACTGATCTGGAGGTTGGACTCCCTGAGTTTGAAACTGTGTACTCTGTGTTCGTGTCTGTGTATGATGGGTAAGGAATTGAAAAGAAGGGGAAAGAGAGTGCATAGCATAGAGAAGCAAAGACCTGGAGCATGTGAGGAAGGATAAACCTTGAGGGGGTGCTCACTGTGGAGCTCTGATAGGCAGGGGGCTCTGGACATCTGTGGGTAAGGACCTGGGAACATACCCCAGGGGAACGGGGAGGAAAAAGAGGATAGCACTGACCCAGTCAGGGCAGCTGGCCCGGTACTACTGCTTTCAGTTTATATCCCCTTACTCTCATATTCATGACTCTAAAAGAAATCCTTACTTCTTTATTTCTACTGCTCCCAGATAAGCACTAGAATAGGTGCTGTAGCCCCTCCCTTTCCTGTATACTTCAGTCAATTTTATTAATCATGTCTATGGAATATAAGTTATAGTAATTAATTGACTAAGATATTATGAAATATTCTAATTTCTAATAGGGTTAGAAATTAGAATATTCAGAGATTGGAAATCTGAAATTCTAATTTCAGAGATGTTAAAATGTGCTATTATACAGAATGTGTCATTTGGATCCAATGAAATGGGGTGGGTTTCAGAATAGAAACCTCCTTGTCCTTCCCCTGGGCTGCATCTGTTTGCTCATGACCTGCTGGAGGTACATACTGACATGGGCCCACCGGTCATGGGACCATGGTGCTGTAGGTGCCTTGGGCTTGTCTCTAGGGTCATGGGATCAATAGCCAGGGATGGGGTGGAAGGACCCAGAGTCATGCTGGTGAATTGGTTTTTTGCCCCAGCCAGCTCCTTAATGTCTGCTAAGTAGGGAAAGTTTCCAGGGGGTACCAGATCATTCTAATGGAGGTCAAGTTTACATTTTATCCTTCTGACATCTTCAAAAAAAACTTCCAGTCTACAAGGATTTCCTAGACAGTGTGGCCACAACAAATTCACACCCAAATATAATTCAGGGTTCAGACTTGGCTGGAAGTAGGCTCTGTATGTGTGGTTTACAGTGATCATATGCTCCACTGTCCCTGGAGGTCTGGCTTCCTGAGGCCCAGGATGTTTCAAAATTTGGAGGTTACTTTGCTTTTAAACATTTCCCAAAGAGCCTAAGTTTCTTATTAGATACTTATGTATACTTAGGACATGCATTATAATTATTAAGAGTATGTGCCCCACAAAAATGATAAAATGCTCAGGCTTCATTACTAGGACCAATTAAACTGTGACCAAGTAAGAGAATAGGTCTGAAAGAACTTGTAGATTTTTATTAAAGTTTTCATTTTGAAATAACTTTGGTTTTACAGAAAAGTTACAAAGATAACCCACAATAAGTTCCTGTGGACCCTTCACCCATCTCCTTTCATATTAATATCTCCCACAACAATGGTTCATTTGTCAAACCTAAGAAATTAACATTAGGAAATTACTATTAATTAAACTCTAGACTTTATTCTGATTTCACTTGTTTCCCATCAACTACCCTTTCCTGCCCCAGAACCTCATTGAAGATAGTCGTGTTGATTGAGTTATAATGCCTCTGAGTTCTGGTCTGTGACAACTTCTCAAACTTTTTTTTTTTTTTTTTTCGTGATCCTGACAGTTTTGAAGAGAACTGGTCAGGTATTTTCCAGAATAGCTCTCCTTTTGGTTCTGTCTGGTGCTTCCTTGTGATTAGACTGGGGTTACACATTTTTGGAAAGAACACCGCAGAGGTGAAATGCCCATCTCACATTGTATCAGGAAAACATGACATGAATATCATTTATCACTGATGAGGTGAATGTTGGTCACTTGGTGAAGGGGTTGTCTGCCAATGTTCCTCACTGTGAAGCTACCATCGCTCCCTTTCCACACTCTATTTAGAAGTGAGCGACTAAGTCCAGATCATGCTGAAAGAGGGTCATTAAGCTATATCCTTAAAGAAGAAGGATTTACATATATTATTTTGAATTCCTTTGGAAGGAAAATTTCTCTTCTATCCCATTTATTTATTCATTAAATTATATCTTTTAATCAGTATGGACTCATATATTTTATTCTTCAGGCTATAATCCAACACTATGTTGACTAGTTTGTTCAGATTATTCTAGCTTTGGCCATTGGGAGCACTTTCAGGTTGGCACCGTGGTCCCTTTGGCATGCTCTCATCTATTCAATTTTTTGAGCATTTCCTTGATTTCTGGCATTGTTAAGATGCTCAGTATCATCTCATACTTTCCCTGTCCAAGACTAATAGTCAATCATTTCTCCAAGAAGCTCTGACTGCAGTTGTGTCTATTGCTTTTGGGGTGGCCCTTCTGCTAGGCTTTCCCAACACACAAAGCTGGGAATATATGTATATAATAACCCACATATACACATATATTTATAATTATTTCTGTATCCATTCATATGTATATGTTAGACTAAGCATAAATTTATACTCATTTATCTGATCCAGCAGGACAAGGCTAATGCTAGACTTCTCTTGCTTTTTTGTAACTTTTTTTGGATGATGAGAAATTTGGCTCCTGTTATCTACCATATTCATTTATTTGTTCAAGCTTCGTATACATATAAAGTATTTTTAGAATTTACTCACACCTCTGTGAGAAACAATTTATCAATTAGATTATAGCATGTGCATATGTATAATTCATTTAAAAAATTTTTAAGATAAACACAATTAAAATAATTTTAGATGTACATAAAATCAGAAATGATACAGAGTTATTACATACTCCATCTCCAATATTTCTTACTAATGTCTTATACTGAGATAGTACATTTTTTACAATTAGTGAACCTTTGATACATTATTACTGAGGTCTATACTTATTTCAATTCTCCTTTTTTTATCAAGCATACCTCTTCTGTCCCAGGATCCCATCCAGAATGCCAAATTATATTTAGTCATCCTGTCTCCGAGGCTCCTCTCAGCTGTGGCAGTTTCTCAGACTGCTTGTTTTGAAGACCTTGACAGTTCGGAGGAACAGGTCAGGTATTTTGTAGATTGCCTTTTAATTGGGGTTTGTTGGATGTTTTATTCAGGATTAAGTTGGTGTTAATGGGGTTTTGGCACAGACAAATTGCCATTTTCATCACATCACACCAAGGTTACACACTATGAACATGACTTATCTTGCTGATATTGACCTTGATCACCCGACTGGGAATGTCTGTCAGCTTTTTCCACTGTAAAGTTACTCTCCTTCTCTTACTGTTTTCTTTGGAAGGAAGTCACAGCATGATGCCCGCATATGAGGAGTGGAGAATTATACTCACTTTCTACAGGTTGAAGTATCTACACGGATCATTGGGAATTCTTTTGCATGGAAGAAGACTTGTCTCTTCTTCCCTATTTATTCAATAGTTCATTTGTTTATATTAGTGGGGACTCATGGATGTTTATTTTAAACTTTGAAGAGTCGAGATCCAATTATCATAGTATTTTATTGCTGAACTGTACTCCAACTTTTTCCCATGTATGGATACATCCATCCCCATCTAGTATCTCTCTTGCCCCAGGCCACAAATCAGCCATCTCTCCACTGAGCCTGGGTTCCTTTCATTGAAGAAAAGTACTGAAAACCAAGATCTGGGTGTTGCATGTGCTTGTTGTTGCTGGGGCATCTTTGCTTGAGTTTTCTCAGTCTCAAGCAAAGGGAGAAGATATGTGCATGTGTAGTAAACCATGTATCTAAACTTATCTATAAACAATTTCTATTTATTTATTTATTATTTTTATTTACATATAATGTATTACTAGCCCCAGGGGTACAGGACTGTGAATTGTTAGGCTTACACACTTCATAGCACTCACCATTTCACATACCTTCCCCAATGTCCGTAACGAACCACCCTCTCCAGACCCTCTCTCCCCCCAGCAACCCTCAGTTTGTTTTGTGAGATTAAGAGTCTTTTATGGTTTGTCTCCCTCCTGATTCCATCTTGTTTCATTTTTTTCCTTCCCTACCCCCTAACCCCTCCACTCTGCCTCTCAAATTCCTCATATCAGAGAGATCATATGATAATTGTCTTTTTCTGATTGACTTACTTCACTCAGCATAATACCCTCTAGTTCCATCCACGTTGTTGCAAATGGTGAGATTTTATTTCTTTTGATGGCTCCCTAGTATTCCACTGTATATATATATATACTATATCTTCTTTATGCATTCATATATTGATGGACATCTAGGTTCTTTCCATAGTTTGGCTATTGTGGACATTGCTGCTATAAACATTCAGGTGCAGGTGCCCCTTCAGATCACTACATTTGTATCTTTAGGGTAAATACCCAGTAGTGCAATTGCTGGGTTGTATGGTAGCTCTATTTTCAACTTTATAAAAAATTTCTTTTTTTTTCCAAATTTTTTTTTAAGATTTTATTTATTTATTTGACAGACGGAGATCACAAGTAGGCAGAGAGGCAGGCAGAGAGAGAGGAGGAAGTAGGCTCCCTGCTGAGCAGAGAGCCTGATGCAAGGCTCAATCCCAGGACCCTGGGATCATGATCTGAGCTGAAGGCAGAGGCTTAACCCACTGAGCCACCCAGGTGCTCCTAGAAACGATTTCTATATACGACCAGCTATATCTGAAAGTATGGGAAACAAAGTTCAGACTGATGTCTCCAACTCTCATCCACTATCCTATGGATCACTCCAGCCTCCTCTTGCTTATCTATAACCTCCTTCTACAACATGGAGAAACCAGGTTCTCACCATTTACCATCCAGTTACTTAGGTATTCAATTCCAGTATAACATTTAGGTTTTATTAACCTAAAACCCCATGGGAAGCATATGCCAACTATAGTAGAGTGCATGTGTATTTCTTTTGCCTTTAGTCTTATAGACTTACTTTTAAAAGTTACTTAGGTTAGGACCTATTTTTCCTCTAATACCTTCACTTAAATATTAGAAATTTTGGTAGGCAATCTGATTTAATGTGAGCTTCAGCTCAAAATATTTAGATATAGATAGATAAGTAACTGAACCTTGGGATAAAGTTTGAGATTTGAAAATAACTTAAGTAAATAGTAATTTAAGTAAAAAGTTTACTTAAAATAATCTTCATATGCTTCAGAGTCTGGAAAGTTGACATTAACTGCTCTGGATCTTTGTTCATGGATTTCTTCAAACATTTTGGAGAAAATTAAGCTACATAGCTATTTTTAGTTTTTATAAGGTCAACAATAGGTAAATGTCTCTGGGAAGACATTGAAAGGGGAAAAAACTGGGTTGGTTGGTTCACAGTGTTCTGTGAATTGTATCCATACATGCACAAAGAAATGTGGAGTCATCGTATCCTTAGTAACATTACATATTTTTATAAAGGAGCAAATGGCAATGAGTCTAGACTCTGAAAGCAATAAATACATTTTACTGCTGTGGAGCCCTGCATGATGAAGGTGTCAGCTTGTTGAGATTCTTCCCATGCTAGAACATCATTTATGTCTTTTTAAGTTGAAAAAATTACTCCAGGGAATTCTTTTAAATGAATTAAGTCAACTTCTTAAAATAAAATCTAGGGTAATGAGTTATTTGTAGCTCCCCTGGAAAACCCAAGGCCCCAATATTCCTTTAAACACAAATGTATGTGCCCATGTGGAAAAGTCTACTTGCAATGTTTTTACATACATTAGGTGGTGGCTTTCCCCAGATTAGGCAAACCATATTCTTTTCTTTGGGTCTTCTACTCACTTTCATCATCTAAGGATGGGGGGAGGTACTCAGCTCTTTACCTCCCTAGCACCTAACCACATGCCCTCTAAACTAAGCTACTAGCTTAGCATTTACTTCAAACCTAGACTGATGTTCACTGAGTTCCCAACACCAAGTATTTATTGTCCCTCTAAAGAGTTAGATTTTCAGGAAAAAGAATAAAGAAGAATACCATTCCGTCCCTACTGGGAATTTTCCAAGTTCCCCTCTACCCAAAATATGTGTTTCCAAAGGGAATGAATCTGTGACTCACTGTTTAGTGCCCCTTAAATTCCTAATATAGGCCACTTTCTCTTCCAGCTAGGTAATTCTCCCTTGAAGGTTACAATTGCCATGCCTGTGCATAGTTGGATGTAGTTCCTTATAGGCACTACTGTGATCTGTTGGTCCTGGCTGTTATACCTCCTGAAGCTTTTGTTTATTCCATTAAACATACCTTGTGATGATGATGGAAAGTCCCACAGTTCTGAGTCATGGGAGGATGACTTCCTTTAATACTCCTGCTTAGGTGGGTGTTTTCTTGCATCGCAGACTTGGAACTGGATTGCTAATGCCTGCCCTTCAAAAACAGCTGAACAATTAGAAGATTCTCAGTGTCATAGTGTATACCATTCTCTTGATAGGGGCTTGTCTGTGTTTCCATGTTAGGTCCCTTGCTGCATTATGATGATTACAATTCTTCCTATTTCATTAAGGAAGATAATATGTGTCAGTACCTCCAACTGGGCTTGATACCTTGTTTTTACCCTTTTGGGCGCAATACTGAATTTTATATTTGTGAAGAATCCTTCTCCCCCAGATGCCTTCATGAGGATACCTGTGCAAATAACCCTCCATGTTCATGCCTGTTCCTCTTTTCTTGATAAGCTCTGAGTTAGGACAGAGACTCACATTAGAGTAAACACACACTTAGGTTGTGGTATGGGATGTAATACAGAATAACAGACCTGCTGTGGTCTTCTCCCTCCCACATCTTTCAATTCCCATGGTTCTCTTATGTCCATCAGAAACTTGGAAGACATTCTCAACTTGTTCTCCTGTTACACCTCGTTTTCCACATTGAATTCACCAAACTCCTACAGACATTTTGTCCTCAATAGTTCTGGGTCTTCCCAGCTCCATCTCCATCCCATTGACTTTAATTTCAAACTTCCTCAATTCTAGCTGGATCCTATAACCATCAAACTCTTAGCTTTTCCCCTTTGAAACTGTCCTTTATGTAGTTTCCAAAGTGATTCATCCTTCATTGGTTTCCCATGACTCATACAATGAAGCACTCACAAGACTGTGTGACTGCCTCTGTTTGCTTCTTGAGCCACCTTTTGGACACTCTCCACCTTGTGGAGCTTGTTGTCCTTGAGCGTGCTATCTCTTAAGGTAACCATCAGCCACAGGTGGCTATCACATCTCTGAAATGTGTCCAGTCCAAAGTGAGATGTGTTATATATGTAAAACGTACACTGGTTTCTAAAAGATTTGTTCTTAAAAAAATGTGAACTGCCTCATTAGAAATTTTTATATTGGTTATGTGTCGAAATGCTAATACTGTGGATATATGAGGTTAAATAAAATTTAAAGTTGATTTCACCTGTTTCTTCTTATTCTTTCAGAGTGGCTACTGTAAAACTTAAAATTACATCTGTGGTTTGTATTTGTGGCTCATATGAGATTTTTGTTGGACAGTACTGCCCTAGACTGAACACATCATGCTGTCACATGATTTCATACTTCTGTTCTTGATGTTCTCTCTATTTGAAATGTATCCCAATCTTTTATTTTTTGCCTAAAATTTTGTCATCTTTCAAGACTGAGTTAAGTGACACCCACTTGAGTTCCAGAGTATACTTGTTTACTTTTATCATAGCATTTGTAACAAACTATGTGTTAATATGTTTGTCTTTTATGCTAACAAGCATAGGGACCATGTTTATTTAGTTTTAATATCTAACACCTGCCACTTACACATAATAGCCATGAAATAAATGTTGCAGAACTAAGTTGTAGAATAAAGTTCCAAGTCTTGTGTGGAAATGGGACAGCATATTATCATTTTGAAGCACATAAAAGTTAAATGTTGATGAACTTTGGAATCATATTATCTCTAGCTTGTAAGTATATACTCACCGATATGAAAAATTAGTTAGAATTTATGATCCAGTGAATGGACTAAGGTGTAGATCTTATTTATTCAATATATGCCAGATACTAGCATTTACTGAAAATCTATGTTGCATATAGAGGATTTACTGGTGTATTTTACTGATTCTAAACTACCTCCACTTAGAGTAGGAGTCAGTTGTGTGGGCTAAACTTTCTTCAAGATAATATTAATTTTATTATTATCCATGTCAGAGACTGAGAAGTATGGTGTAAATAAAATTTTTAAAAACTATGGTATTTTGTTAGAAGTTCTAGACTCCTAGGGATTTTTTACAATGTTGGCCTTCCTGCCATTGAGTGATGAATATTTGCTATTTTTCTATGGATTCTTTCTGCCCTACCTTTGGATAAAAGTCACCCAATTTCCCATGGGAAGCCAAGCTTCCCCCCACCCCAGTCTTTATGGAGACACCTTCAGTTTGGGCAGATCATAACCTCAGACCTTTCTCATCACCACAGTCATCTACCTCATCACAATATTTAGTTCAGGGATAGGCATAAAGCCTAAGACTGACATATTCGTGTCCAACTGAGGCCCAAGCCTTTGGAGAAGAGGCCCTTTCTTTTCAATGGCATGGCTAACTATAAGGACCATGCCAGCTTGGAGCTATCTTTGAGCCCATAGTGGGAGCCCATTAGTCATATTTGTGGTTTGTGCTGATTTGAGTTGAGATCCTGTCGCCTGCAGTCAAAAAACACACGTCTCCTTCAAGCATAAAGCATATGCTCTGAGCCCTTGGGAACTGTGCTCCCTGGACTTCAGCTCACAGAAAAGGTACTAGGTAACAGATAGAGAGCAGAGTAATTAAAATCTCAGGAAGCACCTGAGTGGCTCAGTGGGTTAAACCTCTGCCTTCAGCTCAGGTCCTGGGATCGAGCCCCACATAAGGCTCTCTGCTCGGTGGGGAGCCTGCTTCCTCCTCTCTCTCTCTGCCTGCCTCTCTGCCTACTTGTGATCTCTGTCTGTCAAATCAATAAATAAAATCTTTAAAAAAAAATCTCAGGTTTGCAAACTTGGGCAGTTTCCTCCTATCTGAGAGTCAGTTGCCCCATCTTTAAATAAGGAGTAATCAAAGAACCTGCCTCACAGGTTTTTCATAGGGATTCAATGAACAAATACATATAAAACACTTAGCATAGGGTTTGGCCCATAAATATTTAATAAATACGCTAGCCTTAGAGGTGATGATGATGATGATGGTATTATAGTAACTTCTCCTGGCAGTTTCTAGGGCTTCTAAAGACCCCTGAATTTTATGGTTCAAGATGGAAAGTTTCAAGAATCAGGAACTTTTATAGGTTCTTTTTGTCCCCAAGTCCTTCTCTCTGTTGTGTCTCACCAGTAGATGGGCTATTAGCACATAGATCTGGAATGCATTTCATGGGTCAACAGCCAGATTGTTAAGAATAGAATTTTAAAAGTTCCTACAATGATTCTCTATGAAAAATCCAACCCCCGAGAAATACTTTTTGTCATATGGACCATCCTTTAAAGATATTGTGTTAATATCTCCCAAGTGACAAATAGTTTCAGCCCCTGTAATGAAGAGTTCATTTAGATGCTGCAGTATAGATTATTGTGGCATAAAATCCAAGCAATCTTCTTTCACAACAAACTATTCTAAAGAAGGCCAATTCTTTCCTGTGTATAGATGCTTCACAAATGGTTTACATCCTCTTTGGTTGTAAGCTTTTGGTAGTAGTGGGAGTTGGATTATAGAGATACGAAGAATGGTTTTTCATTTCAGAACTTTGATAATTAGACAACTATTGCTTAACACAGTGCTTTTCATTCTAATGGAATCCCAGTGACTGTGATCAGGGGACTGTTTAACCATGGGTTAATTGCTATCAAATGTGCCTTTTGAAGATAGAGAATTGCTACATTGTTCCAGCAGTCAGCAACCTAAAAGAAAACGTCAGAAACCACTTAGGTTTAAGAAACA
This sequence comes from Taxidea taxus jeffersonii, assembly GCA_003697995.1. Classification (NCBI taxonomy): domain Eukaryota; kingdom Metazoa; phylum Chordata; class Mammalia; order Carnivora; family Mustelidae; genus Taxidea; species Taxidea taxus. The sequence continues at coordinate 31,551 of RCUC01019854.1, forward strand.
GCAACATCTTTTCCAAAGTTGCTAAACTACCTCTTTGTATTTATGTTTATTCATCTTGATAAAGTTAAGCAGGAATTCAGACTTTTCAAGATTTTCATGTTTTTATCTTTTGAATGATAGGGAACATTCTAGAGTGTGGTGAAAATGTGTCTGCGTATTTGGAAGGCTCCAAGAAGCTTTCCTTCTCACTTATCTCTCTGTGAAATGTCAGCTGGATTTCTTATGGCTCTGGGATCCTTCAATGTCCAACTGGGCACTGGGTGGAATGTCCAGCACTGCCACGTCAAGCAGTTCTGTTCTTAATCCTGCAAGGCCAGAGTGTTGAGGAGACAGAAAAGTTAGCTCTGAGGAGCCAAGATAGTATTTTATGTGGCTCTGGGTAGTCACTGATATTTCAAAGTGGAATAAAGCTGAAAGAATCTTCTCCTGTAACCTTCTCATTCCTAGATAAGAAAACCAAGGCCCAGAGAGCACCCCCAGTTGCCAAGGCCACATAATGGGTGCATAGTAGAGTTACGTGGGAATGCAGGGCCCTCACTAGAGGGCCAGTGTGCTTCTCCCTGCCGGGTTTTAGGAACATATCTTGATGGGCAAAAACAAAGTAGGAAGTAAAGAGAATACACATAACAGAGTTAAAATTTTGGTAAAGAATAAAATGCATTTCTCAGAATGAGCAAATAATAGAAGCCGTCATTTTCTCTTGAATGGGTAAGGATGTAATTTTTGGTGTATCATTCCATACTCTAGGACTGGAAAGTACATTTTCTTTCAGTGGAAATAATATGCATGTGTGCACTGGTCGTGGGTAGCATGGCATGAATCACTAGGCTGGTATAGTTCAGGATATTTTTGTATGCAGGGTATGACTGGTTATCTTACTGCTGTGTACATCATAGCAAAAATAATTTATTACATTAGATTCTGTTTGCTGCATTTAAAAAATACACCTATTGTAAGATAAATTACATTTGCTCAAGTTCTGAATTAAACTCCATGAAGAAAGTCAAGAACTAAAATGAGAATAAAATTATAGAATTTTGAATTATTTATACAGAACAGTAAAGCAAATAGGAAATCTGTGAGAAGGTGAGCTCCAAGTTTCTGAGAGACATACAGCCATTTAGGGAAGAATGAATAACAATTCTCTATAATTTCTGTGAGCAGTTGATTTTAGAGTCCAGGTAAGTGATCTTTTGTATTATAAATTTAATGAATAAACCTTGGTTTTGGAGAGTTCTTAAAGCCTGAATGGGGTACATGTGGCCAAGAGCACATTGGGTGAAGCCCCAAAGAGAGGAGGCTTTTAAGCAAGCATAATGGATGGTTGCTGTGTTAAGCTTGATTCCTTCCTGTTTTTTGTTTGTTCAAAGCAGAGCATTTTGCATCCTTATTGATTCAAGGTCGTAATAACAGTGTTTTCAAAAATACAATTTTCATTTTTATAGAGTGCTGTAACATGTATTTTTCACTTAATCCTTATAATAATTCTATAATGTAGGCAGTTTTCATTTTATTTTATAGATTAAAATGCAGATTCAAAGAAAAGTGCAGGATATGGAATCATAGACCTGGGTTAGAAACTGGCCCAGCTCTTACATTCTGGGCTGGTCAGGTCATTTGGTCTTTTGAAACCTCAGTTTATTCACCTGGGAAATGGGTATTACATTAATGCTTTCACCACAGGTGACCTAGGAGAAATAAATGAGACAATGTGTGCAGAGCAACAAGCACAGATCCTGGAACACAGTGAGCCCTCAGGCAGTGTCACTGCTGCTCTCACTGTCATTTACAAAGATCATGTGAGCGGCAAAACTGGCACCAGGCCCTCCAGGCCTAATGCTGTGTTCCTTCCTACAAGACATAAACCTGTGAACACCTCCTGCATCATCTGTCCTGGATTCCTGGGGGCTTCCATCCTCCTTCCCGGTCTCCTGCATCATCTCTGAGAAAGGGCAGGCCTGTGATTTGTCACTCCTTTGGAATCTGTTGACAAATAGCATGTGAAATGGATTTTCACATGCAGCCAGAGTAGAGGGTTTTTTGAAATGGGAGGTAGGTTTTAGGACTCAAGATCCTTCTATAGTGGATAGTGGGCTGAAAAGCTCTTTTCCTTCTTTCAAGGTTTTTCACACACCTGCTGGGCTTGATGAGGAGGAGAACCCAGCTTGTTGGTCCCCACCTCCCTGGAGGGGTCTGTGCCACACCTTTCACCCAGATAAGACCTTCCTAGTGTCCCTGTGTGCCCAGGAAAACCAGTGTGCTTGGTGACAAGACCAGGGATGCTTGCTGGTGGTCTTGCCCTGCCCTTGAGCACTCTTGGGTGATGGCATTCATTGTTCTAGCCTCTGAGGCTGAGCTCAGGCATGGAAGTGGCAGGGGCAGTGGATACCACCTTGACATGTCTACGCAGAAACAATTTTCAAACTTGTATCAAGATGGAATGCCAGCTGTCTATTTCCTTACAGATGAGAAAAACTGGCAGGGACATGTTAGGGGCTTAATCATCACATTTCCTTCAGGGACTTTTGGTTTCAAAAGGAATCAGTTCCAAATGGTAAGATTTCATTTCTTTTGATGGCTGCATAATATTCCATTGTATATATATACCACTTCTTCTTTATCCATTCATCTGTTGATGGACATCTAGGTTCTTTCCATAACTTGGCTATTGTGGACATTGCTGCTATAAACATTCGGGTACACATGCCCCTTCGGATCACTATGTTTGTATCTTTAGGGTAAATACCCAGTAGTGCAATTGCTGGGTCATAAGGTAGCTCTATTTTCAATTTTTTGAGGAGCCTCCATGCTGTTTTCCAGAGTGGTTGCACCAGCGATGACATGGATGGAACTAGAGGGTATTATGCTTAGTGAAATAAGTCAATTGGAGAAAGACAACTATCATATGATCTCCCTGATATGAGGAAGTGGAGATGCAATGGGGGTGGGGGCTAAGGGGGTAGGAAAAGAATAAATGAAACAAGATGGGATTGGGAGGGAGACAAACCAAAAGAGACTCTTAATGTCATAAAACTAACTGAGGGGGGTGGGGGGGAGGGGGGTTGGGCGAGGGTGGGGGGGTTACATTATATGTTTAAATAAAAAAAATAAATTAATAAAAAAAAAAAAAGGATCAGTTCCAGTTAATTTCAGAAGAGGAAGTTAGGAAGAAACAAAGGCAGTAAGAACATGCACTCTCCACCTGTCTGTCCCAGGAGGCTCCCTCTGCTCCATTTTTGAGCATGATCTTGGAAATAAAGCACAATGGAAACCCAAAAAGCCTTATCCTGTATTGAACATTTGAGATTTCTGTTAGGGTAGCATTTCAGCTTTTCTGGGTGTGTTTCAAGAAATTTCTTTTGTACTGGGCAGAGGATATGGCCACATATCTCTGTCTGTCTTTCCCATGACAATTGCTCTGTGGCTGGTTGCAATTTGCACTAGTTGCCCTCCTTCCTCGACACTTAGAGAGATGGAAATCAGGTCATGTGAGGTGCGGAGATTTAAATCCACTTGCATGAAACCAGTGAAATCCCTGAAGTGTGGGGGATGGTGGTACCAAGCAAGAATTATAGGAAGTGGAGGGAGTTGAGCTTTATTCTCTCAGATGCAGCTCAGTCTGTCCAAGTCACTTTGAACAATGCTGTGGACAGCTATGGTCAAGTGTGCTCTTATCATTTATTCCAGAAAAAATTGAACTTTTGAAAAATGCAAACCTTGTTGTTTGTGTAGCTCCTGTGAAAGGCACTCAGAAGTATGTCATGCAAATTGAAACAAAGCCTTTTAAAGAAGTTGCAGATTTTGAAATTAATTTTCAAATTAATTTTAATTTCTATGTAATTTTAAAATTTGAATTATTGCACTTGTGGCAGTCTATTATGACTCTGGGAATTGTAGTTGGAAAGTTCTCAGAGGTTATTTTCATGCCTTCAAGTCTCTATGAGAGATGAGATGCGGTGGAGGCCAAAAAAAAAAAAAAAAAAAACAACCCGCAGCTTACAAGTTTCCTTTTTCCTCCCCACTCCATTCTCACACCCAACTCCTGAAGAACTATGCAGCCATAGCAGGCCCTCCTGAGCCTGGGAGGCTCTGATGGTGTGGGGGCAGCCGGTGTCTATCATTTGACATCTATCTATTCCTTTCCCTCCCACTAGATCCCAAGCCTGTGAGAGCAGCTTTGAATGCTCAGTTCTCAACATGATGCCTGCCCCATAGTCAGTATTCAGTAAATGGTCATGGAAGGTAGAGAGGAGGGACATTTGGTAGAAATGACAGAAGGTGTTGTTAAGTATGGAAAATGTTCAAGGAATCCCGGAAGAGATGGTGCCTGGGTGCTTGAGAGCAAGTCCAAATGCATTCTAGGCAAAGTAAGCAACATGAAAAGGAGTGGGGAGTTGGGCAATCTGCAAGACTGGAGCATTGGGTCCAAGGGCAAAATAGTGGGTGATGAGCTGTGCACATATGCAGTGACCCAGGAAAGGAAGGATCCTGTATAGCGGGCTGGGGAATGTACACCTCATTCTGTAGCAGAGCTATAGGTACTTTTGAGTGTTATCAGCTTCACCCTTCAGTTCAATCACTCCCAGGTCAGTGAGGGGAAAGGAGACCAGGGCAGAGGCTGATGTAGCAGGTATATAAGGCATTGTCCAGGGACATGTGGAATGGGCTGTAACTAGAAGGAGGAAGGAACCAGAAGTGAGCAACTTGATTGCAGAGGTATAAGGAGATAAGGGAATCTCAGGGTTCAGGTTGAAAGAGGAGGTAGGTGCTAGGGTCGCTCATGTGAGTGATGAGATTAAGAGTAGCATAAGTGAGGTAAGGAGTCAGGAGAAATGGAGAGTTTCTGGACCCACCCGAGGTGTCTGTGGGAATCCAGTGGCTTCTGGATATACATGTGAAGCTCAGGAGAAAGACCTGAGCCTGAGGGGGAGGAGTTAGCTGATGTATAGGGATAAGCCCAGACTGAGGGAACAGTAAGTGGTGTCTGAAGGAGGAGGCAAGGAAGTGTGGAAGGACCTCCAAGCTGGTGAGAGTAGACGGCCACAGGATGGGAGGGCAGGCTAGAGCGAGCCCTGAGTGGAGGCAGACCGCGAGGCTTTCAGAGAGTAGACATGTCCCACCCTGTAAGTGAAGTAGGGATGATGGAATGATAGAGAAATCTGGTTTTGGTTTTGCGATGGGAGATGCTTACTGGTAATTCTGAGTACGGAATTGGAATCAGGCTGCTTGGGTCCTGGGCAACAGAGTTGTGTTTGATTTCATGCAGGTTAAACAATGCTGAGCCTCATTTTCTTTATTTTTAAAGTGGGTTTTAAAATAGGATCACTTTAAGATTTAATGAGGGAAATGTACACAATGTGTTGATTTGGAAACTGGCATATAGTAATTTTTCAATCAGTGTTCATTGTTGTCAAGGTTATAATTGTTTTTTATGATTGTGTTGTGGATTTTATTTTATTTATTTTTAAAAGATTTTAAAAAATTATATATTTGACAGAAAGAGAGAGAGAGAGAGAGAGCCAGTGAGAGAGTGAACAAAGGCAGAGGGAGTGGGAGAGGGAGAAGCAGGCTTCCTGCTGAGCAGGGAGCCTGATGCAGGGCTTGATTCCAGGACCCTGGAGTTATGACCTGAGCCAACAGCAAATGTTTAATGACTGAGCCACCCAGGTGCCCCAAGGTTATAGTTGTTAAGTGAATGTTCTTATGTGGAGGGGGAGCTTTGGTGATGAATAAGAGGTTGAAGGGCAGCGGGCAAGGAGGCTGCTGAAGGAGCAGGGTCCCTTGTTGGAGTGACATGTTTGACCCAGGTATAGCAGTTAGTCTTGGCAGGTGTGGGCATTTCACCTTCAGAGACATGAGAAGAAGAGGAAGATGGAAAAAATGCCAAGTCACCCAAAGTTTCCTTTCTTCTCTTCCTCACAGCTTACCTTTAACCTCCTTCCTCCACATAACCTTTGTGATACAGTGGAAAGGGAGAATTCTGATGGGCATCCTGGTGCCAACAAACTCTCTGGTATTCTTAGGACTATATCTGGGCATGAGTGGGGTGTGTATTTATGTGTATGCATGTCAGGTGTGTAAATGAGCCAAAGGCTATGAGGACAAGGGGAGAGTGAGCAAAGCCACTGAATTTTCCACATATATTCTGCATTCCTCTTCATTTTCCTCCCAGACTGTAGGAAGATCATTCATGCTTTGGCTCAAGTATCCCTTTGCCTCAGAGGGATTGTGACTCATTGGAGCTGAGATTCAGGTGTTTTCTTGACCTTTCCCGAGCCATGCCTGGCTGTGACTGATGTTCAGGGGCCTATGGGCTCTATTCAGGAACACAGGCATCACTGGGCGAGACATTTCTCCCTTTTTCTTTCCATCAGGGTTGGCATATCTACCACATGTGTGATTCAGAAAGCAAAACCCTTTTCTCTGTAAACAGCCTGACATGTGGCACACATTTACACAAAGAATTCACACAAAGCATGGGAAGAGAAGACTTTTGGTTCTGCATTTAAATTGCTTTTCTTATGTTGTAGGCATGTGACCTCATGCATCTATTTTTATTTTTAGAAGGTGATTTCATGTTTGCAATATCCTTTTTCTATGGCTGCAATTGTAACGAAACAGTTCTATGTTTGCATAAGAAAAGGTGGATGGTTCTAACTATGAAGATGAGGAGAGAGGGACAAATGGTCTGTGGTCATGAGGGAGCCCCACAGCTAGCTCTGCCTCTGTGTTCCTCCCATCCCCAGTGAGATGGCCCATGTGAGCTTGACTCTAAGTTCATTTCCCTCCATTGTCTACTTTCTCTATTTTCTTGCTAGTTTCAGGCTGTCAATAGTAGGTCCAAAATTCACCTTAGAAGTGCTTTAAAAACAGATGTGGACATGAACTGCCTATTTCATCTTAGGCTTTTCAATGGCAAAAATGCATGTGAGGGGTACAACCTGTGTAACTCTTTCAATCTTCAGAATTCATTAAAAATTTAAAAATAACATAAAAAAGAATGCTTATGGTAAAAGTCTGTTAAGCATTGACATTTGTTCAAGCCAGGAAGGGCTTTCCCAAGAATAACAGAGAGCAGCCTTATAGCAGAGTAGAGAAATCAAATGGAAGCTGTTACTTTTGGCATTTCAGTTAATCTTTTATACATGAGTCTGAGGGTGAAGGTTCTGGGTTGCTTTCTGTTCTGAAGAACAGACACTGTGTACTGGGACCTGTGTTTTACTATTGTGCTGTTTTATATGGGAAACGAGGATGCCATGTTGACTGTTAAGCCTGTAAAATACCAAACTGTGATATCCTGAAGGTGGGGAGTTTAACTTTTCTTTATCCCTTGGGGAAAATTTTACAATTTGTGATGATTTATGTATCTGGGGTCTTAAATGCTGAATTTAAAAAATCCTGCCCACTCTGAAACTCATCTGTAGCCCCAAAGGTGTGGCCCAGAAGTGGGAGAGCGTGTGGCCAGCTGCAGGCTTAATCCCCCAAGGCACCCCAAGCAGGTGGTTTGAATTCTACTGACAGGTGTTATCTACTTCCTGTGTCAAGGACAGCAGGCTTTCTCCCTCTTGCACAGATACTGGAACCAAAATATTTCTTTTTAAGGAAAACTTTGAAGCCAAGCAGACTTATTTCTGTCACAATCTGCAGGCTAATTCCCTGTGTGATGTTTGTTACAGTCTTAATTACACAATATCAAAAGTGCTAGCTCTGCACCTCACAATGTGCCTGTGGGATCACTTGATTTGCTTTGGCTCAGCTCTTCTTGCTTGCTCAGTAATCTGAATCTTGGCAAAGAAAGGAGTGTCAGAGTCCAAGCCCGTATGACTTGGAGTTTGCAACATAAGGATATGAGGGGTGTATGTGTCTGTGAGTGTGTGTTTGTGCCTATCCCATGATGACTTTCAAACAGCTCTGGAAATTAGGGTAGAAAAGTGTTTACTTTGTATGTATTGGAGGGGAAATGAGAGGGGACAAGATGATGAATGCCCAGGTATCTATTGGTTGAAAAAGGTGCCTTGCTGAGTGAGGCCTCAGTTACAGTGACCCTTGAAGTTTAGCAGGGACCCAGACAGCTTGCAAGTTCTGAGCCAGCCCAGAGAGGGAGGACCACGGGTTCCAACGAGAGAGGAGGATCAACACCCTCTGGAGTCCTCCTTCACTCCTGTCATCAGCTTTTTGAAACTCTTACCAGCCACCTGCTCAACTCTGGCATGTTTGACACTGATAGGAACCCAGTTACCACCCATTCTAGAGTGGTTTCTCGAGCGCACTTGATAAGGGCTATTGGATTCCAGAAGATGACAGGCAAACCCAGACAGATTCTGACAATATGCTCATTCCTTGGGGTGGAATGTGAGAGATGGTCCTCTAGACCTGTCATTCTTTTTTTTAAATTCCAGTATAGTTAATGCACAGTGTTATATTAGTTTCAGGTGTACAATACAGTGATTCAACAATTCTGTATAACTCAGTCCTCATCATGGTAAGTGTGCTCTTCAGTCCCCATCACCTATTTCACCTATCCCCCCCACCCACCTTCCCTCCAGTAACCATCAGTTTGTTCTCTATAGTTATGAGTCTGTTTTTGGGTCTCTTCTTTTCTTTATTTGATTTGTTTCTTTAATTTCACATATGAATCATATGGTATTTGTCTTTCTCTGACTGACTTATTTTACTTAGCACTGTGCCTTCTAGATCTATCCATGTTGTTGCAAATGGCCAGATATCATTCTTTTTATGGTGGAGTACTGCACTGGAGTAATATTATATATCACTATATATAATATATACATATAGATATGGACTATTACTCCAATGGAGTAATATATGGAATATATATATGTATATATACATATGTGTGTGTGTGTATACACATATACCACATCTTCTTTATCCATTCATCAGTTGATGGACACTGGACACTTAGGCTGCTTCCATAATTTGGCTATTGAGAATACTGCTGCTATAAACAGAGGTGCATCTATCTTTCATATTAGTATTTTTATATTCTTTAGGTAAACACCTAGAAGTGGAGTTACTGGATTATATAATAGTTCTATTTTTAATTTTTTAAATGAAACTCCATCCTGTTTTCCATAGGGGCTGTACCAGTTTGCATTTTCATCAACAGTGCTCCCTATCTTCTCCCTATCTTCACCAACACTTGTTTCCTGTGTTTTTTATTTAGTCATTCTGACAAGTGTCAGGTAATACCTCATTTTGGTTTTGATTTGCATTTCCCTGCTGATGAGTGATGTTGAGCATCTTTTCATATGTCTGTTGGCCATCTGAATGTCTTCTTTGGAGAAATATCTGTCCATGTCTTCAGCCCATTTCTTAATTGGGTTATTTGTTTTTTTGGGTGTTGAGTTGATTCAGTTCTTTATGTATTTTGGATATTAATCCTTTATATATGTGTCATTTGCAAATATATTTTCCCATTCCATAGGCTGCCTTTTAGTTTTGTTGATTGGTTCCTTTTCTGTACAGAAACTTTTGTTTTGATGAATTGCCAGTAATTTATTTTTGCTTTTATTTCCTTGGCCTCAGGAAACATATCTAGAAAACGTTGCTATGGCTGATGTCAGAGACATTACCACCTGTGCTCTCTTCAAGTATTTTTATGGTTTTAGGTCTTTAATACATTTTGGGTTTATTTTTGTGTATTACATAAGAAAGTGTTCCAATTTCATTCTTTTGCATATAGCTGACCAGTTTTCCCCAAACCATTTGTTGAAGAGACTGTCTTTTTCCCATTGGATATTCTTTTATGCCTTACCAAAGATTAATTGGCCATGTAATTGTTGGTTTATTTCTAAGTTTCGTATTCTGTTCCTTGATCTATGTGTGTATGTATTTTTGTACCAGTACCATACTATTTTGATTACTATAGTCTTGTAATATATCTTGAAGTCTGGAATTGTGGTATCTCTAGCTCTGCATTTCTTTTTCAAGATTTTTTCTATTCAAAGTCTTTTCCATATAAATTTTAGGATTCCTCTTCTAGTTATGTGAAAAATACTCTTGGTATTTTGATAGGAGTTGCATTAAATGTGTAGATTGCTTTGGGTAATATAGACATTTTAACAAATTTGTGCTTCAAATCCATGAGCATGGAACATCTTTCCATTTCTATGTGTTGTCATCAGTTTCTTTCATCAATATTTTATAGTTTTCAGAGTACAGTTTCGCCTCTTTGGATAGGTTTATCTCTAGGTACCTTATTATTTTTGGTGCAATTGTTTGGAATTGTTTTCTTAATTTCTCTTTCTGGTGGTTCATTATTAGAGATAAAGTCTAAATGTTTCTAGGAATTTGTCCATTTCTTTTAAGTTGTCTAATTTATTGACATAAAGTTTTTCATAATAGTCTCTTAAAATTGTATTTCTGTGGTGTTGGTTATTTCTCCTCTCTCATTTGTGATTTTATTTATTCGAGTCCTCTCTCTCTCTCTCCCTCTGGCTTTTTTCTCCTTTTTCTTTTTTTTAAAGAGGTTTATCAATTTTGTTGATTTTTTCAAAGAACCAGATCCTGGTTTCATTGGTCTCTTCTATTATTTTCAAGTTTCTATATCACTTATTTCTGTTCTAACCTTTATTATTCCTTCTTTTTGCTGGTTTGGGGGGGGTTGTTGGTTCTTTTTCTAGGTATAAAGTTAGGTTGTTTATTTGAGTTTTTTCTTGATTCTTGAGGGAGGCCTGTATTGCTATAAACATCCCTCTTAGAACTGTTTTTGTTTTATTCCAAAGATTTTGGACTGTTGTGTTCTCATTTTTGTTTCCATGTACTTTTAAAAAAATTATTATGTTTGGTTAGTCACTGTATAGTACATCATTTGCTTTTGATGTAGTGTTCAATGATTCATTAGTTACATATAACACAAGTGCTCATCACAACACATGCCCTGTTACCCTCTCCCCTCACTCCCTCCCCTCTGAAACCCTCAGTTTTTTCCCTCGGTGTCCATTGTCTCTCATGGTTCATTTCCCTTTCTTATTTCTCCCCCTTTAGATTTCCCTCCCTTCCCCCTATGGTCCTCTATGTTATTGTTTGTGTTCCACATATGAGTGAAATCATGTAGTTTTTAATTTCTTCTTTGATTTCTTGGTTGACTCATTCATTGCTTAGTAGCCAGTTATTTAACCTTCATTTACTTGTAGTGTTTCCAAATTTTTTTTCTTATGGTTGATTTCTAGTTTCATAGTGCTGTGATCATAAAAGATGATTGCTATGACTTTGATCATTTTGTATTTTTTGAGGCCTGTTCTGTCACCTAATATGTAATTTATTCTGGAGAATGTTCTGTGTGTACTTGAAAAGAATCTGTGTTCTGATTTTTTAGGATGGAATATTCTGAATAACTATTAAATCCATCTCATCCAATGTTTCATTCAAGGTCACTGTTTCTTGTTGGTTTTCTGTTTGGATGATCTCTCCATTGATGTCATTAAGGTGTTAGAGTCCCCTGCTATTATTGTATTACTATCATTTAGTTCCTTTGTATATGTTACTAACTGTTTTATGTGTTTTGGTTCTTCCATGTTGGATGCATAAATATTTGCATTTGTTATATCTTCTTGTTGGCTTGTCCCCTTTATTATTACACAGTCAGACCTGGCATTCTTGAGGGTCATTGATGCAGCTGGACTGACTCAGGCTGAACAATAAAGATATTTATGAAGAGTTAATATATGTAAGCATTATAAGGGACTTTTCTTTTTAACCACTCAAGTTATCAAAAAAATTTATTATCTGGACTCTTTGCACATTGCAAAACACATTTGAGGGAGCCAAACTTCCAAAGAACTGAGGTTTGGTGCCAAATTATTAAAATACAAAAATGTATAGGAATTTTAGAAGACCATTCAGAAAGTGGTCTTGTAGCAATTGATTTTATAAACTGCTTTGGGCCAGAAAGAAACAAGTGTATAGCAATCCCAACACTAATTCATTGTTTCAAAATAATTTATGATTTTCATACCTATTTCTAAGATACATCCAAAGATAGGAAAAAAGTTTCTCTAGCAAGATGAATGGATCAGAAAGGCTTTTAAAACATGCATGGAAAAACAGATTCACTAAAATCAAAGCATAAAGTGAATAATAAAATTATTTGTAGTCTGCTCTAAACTTTAAAAATTATTTAACATGCAGATAGACTTAGACACAACAATCAAAATTAAATGATAAACTTCTCTCCCTTCCTGTAACAATTTTCAATGGTGCTTATTTTTTAGTTATGAAAATAACATATACTGTTGAAAGCTTAGAGAAAGAAACCTAAAAAATAAATTGAAAATAATTTAATGATTTTGAGAAAAATATACCATTATTAACATTTGGTGAAAGTTACTTCTGGTTACACACATACACACATTTTATTTGTCCCGTATCTCTCAAGTGTGCCAGTACTAAAGTGTGACCAACTGTGTGTATCTATGTGTGGGTGCATGTGTGTAATTAGAAAACAGGAATCATGCTGTTTTGTATCATGGTTTTTTTTTTTTTCCCCATTTACATCATGGTGTAACATTTACCCATGTCAAATTATTTATAAATCATGAGGGGATGAGGGGGAGGAGCTCAGGGTTTTGATTTCGTAATCAAATAAAGTCCAAGCTGTAACCTTTCAGTTGCTAGCTACCTTCCCTTCCATTACAGTCTCCCATAAAATGGTATACCTTTCTCCTATGGTGGTTGTAATGATTCTCTGTGCTAATGGGTAGAAAAGATATGCCATATGTACTCTATGTTTCATATGTGCAAGCTACTGTTGTAGATTCCAAATAGCTGAATAATACACCATCATACTGAATGTGCTGTAATTTATTATTTCGTTCTTCAAATTTTCTTTCTGTTCCTGTTATTTTTCCCTTAACATTTTCAGCACACTCATACTTCAAACCTTATGGATGCCTCTGTTTTCTTTACTGACCCAGAATGGATTCTTGGAAGTGCAATTGATGCAGAAAAATATAAGAATGTTTTTTTAAAAAAATTTATTTTTTTATTTGACACACAGAGATCACAAGTAGGCAGAGAGGCAGGCAGAGAGAGAAGGGGAAGTAGGCTCCCCACTGAGCAGAGAGCCCGATACGGGACTCGATCTCAGGACCCTGAGATCATGACCTGAGCCGAAGGCAGAGGGCTTAATCCACTGAGCCACCCAGGCTCCCAAAATATAAGAATGTTTTAAGGGCTCTGCATTTTTATAAACAATCTTGAAGACAGTTTCCCCTTTCATAATAATGGGGACACTATGATGTGATGGAAGTCATGTGATGATGTAATTCTGTGGATGTAAACCTGCAGGAAATAGAGCTGGTGTCTGAGGTAGCTTATTGCTAGACCAAGGATCATGCTGAGCACTCAGTATAGTGCTTGTAGATCCCAACTGTGTGAATCCCCAAGTCAGTCTGAGTGGAATGGTTTTGATGTGCTGGAAAAAGTTTGTTTCCAGAACTGATAGAAGTAGGTTTATTCAGAAATAGTCTTGGTTATTAATGATTTTCCCTCAGACACCCCACTCTTATTCCCTTTGTGAACTTCTACCTCTTTGCTGTCCCCTTAGCCCTTTGCTTCCCTCCCTTTAGCTCACTCCCACCTGGTTCTCTTCCCTTCTGTTGGAGCTCAGACACTTGTTTTGTCCCACACAATAGCCAGAGTGTCCCACACAAAGCTCCATTTCAGCTTTGTCCTGCTGGCCACATGCCCTGTGCTTAGTGACCACATGTGGCCAGTGGATGTCCCTCACAGTGCAGGCACTCAGCTGCAGTAGGGGTCCAGTGGGTGCTCCTGGGTGCAGGCAGTCACGGGGGGTTTCAAATACTGCCTCCCCAGGTTCAGTCCTTTCCCAGCAGCTTCCCTCATGATGTTTATAACAATTTAAATCAATTATTTATCAACACTTTTGTTTTTCAGTTCTCTAGAATTTAAGCTCCCCAAGCACAGGATTGTATTCATTTTATTTGTGGTTGTGTCTCTGAATCTCAGCTAGTAGCAATACATAGTAAATTCTCAAAGTTTAGGGAAGAAAATGTGTAAGGGAAGGAGAAAGGAGAAAAGATGAAGGGGAAGTGGAAGGGAGGGAGGTGGGAGGTTGGGGGGAAATGGGAGGGAGGATAGGGAGGAGGGGAGGAGAGATGCCAGAAAGAAGAGCCCGTGGGGAAGGGGTGGGAGAAAGAAGGTTGGAGGGAGAGAAAAGGGGGGAGGGGAGAGGGAAGAAAAAAGAGGAACAGAGGATATGTGGAAACAGGCACCTTGCTGCATTTTGCTCAGGGAATGTGACATTTCCTCATGGTTCTGTAGTTGTGGCTGCTGATGTGGGCAGAGGGTGGCTGGCAGGTGATCAGAGAGGAAGGAACAGATTTCCAGCTTGTTTCCTTTCCAGCTTCCTAAGGAGCTAAAATCTGAACTGAAGGAAGAAACTGGAGAGATTGGGTTAGATTGGAATTTATGTTCTTTGAATAATGTTGCTTAAATGCTTCCATCTTTGGAGGATGTCATGCAGAAACGTGTACTTACTGCTGTATATTTTTTTTCTATGTTCTAAAACGCCTATACTTAGGGTATTTTCTAAACACAGGTTAGTCTTTTCTGAATGCATACAGTACCTTAAACTACCGATAGTGTGGTTGAGAGAAGAACAACAGGTTGTGAGATCCTACCCTCCATTTGTTACTATCTAGACCTTTTGAGACCCTTATACTGCGTTAGCGTCTTTGGGCTTCAGACTATCACATGGGAATCAAAATGAAATGCAGTAGATTGTGTATGAATGGGTGTGCATCTATGCTAGGGTTGGGTGTGAGGGCCTATGAGGCCAGAGGGGTGGCTGACCACTGGGCTGGATTTGGGGCACTAGGAGATGGGACACCGCCAGCCTCCCAGGGGTGCATGAGAGCCTCTTCCACTCCACCTCTTCTGGGTCACCGAGACCACCTGGAGTTTCTCACATCTCCTGGAATTGTTGCTAATCAAAACAATTTTGCTGCTTAGCCAGCTTCACAGACAGCCCAGTTTTGTAATCAAACCCATTACAAATGTATTAAATATAGCACCCAGTTTCCTGCAGACACAGGTCCTCATTCCCACTTGCTCCCCTCCCATTACCCTCTTCCTATCACCAGGGCAGTGACACCAGGTGGAATTGTTGCTTATTTCAAGCCAATTTTTTTTAACAAGTTTTTTTTTTAATTTTTATTTATTTATTTGTTAGAGAGAGAGAGAGCGAGCACAGGCAGACAGAGAGGCAGGCAGAGGCAGAGGGAGAGGGAGAAGCAGGCTCCCTGCCGAGCAAGGAGCCCGATGTGGGACTCGATCCCAGGACGCTGGAATCATGACCTGAGCCGAAGGCAGCCGCTTAACCAACTGAGCCACCCAGGCGTCCCTCAAGCCAGTTTTAAGTCACGAATTTCTCCATCCTCTACGCTTGGGTTTTTTCTTTCCCTTAACAAATGTTTTTGAGACTCCACTATCAAATGACTTCTGAAACCTCTGTGAAGTGGGAATGGCCTGTCAGGAGGCCCTGGGCTGTGTCCTGCTGCCAAGATAAGAGCAATGTCTGACTCCTTTAGTTCATGTGATCTCATTTCTAAGCCCTACCCACCCCCAACCTGAGGCCTAAAAGGGAATTAGTTCCCTGGAAAAACTCTTCATTTTCATAAAAAAAAATCTATATTTTTTCCTCTGGGTTATATTTGAAGGCTATTTTATCTGAACTAATATTAACCTAGCCTTAATTTAGAAACTGGAAAAGAACAGCTACCCCTGACCCTGCATTAGCCTGGTCATTATTCAGAGAGCAAGGCTAATGTTGAAATAACACTGGGGCTGTGAACCAAACTGAGTGCTCCAGGAAATGCATACTCCAAACTGACTCCAGCTCTCCTGTAAAACATGAAAGACTTTGGGAAAGAAATGTAGGAAAGAATGTTACACAGAATTCTCCACTTCCAGGCTTTGTGTTATGGTCTGTCACAACTTAAAACGTATTTTATATCTGGTAATGTGTTTTCTATAAATTTATTTATTCATATATCATTTATTAAGTATGTAATCTCAGATATAATAAATTATGGCAATACAAAGAAATACAAAAGTCTTTATGTCCTTATAAGACAAGCTAATTCTCATAAGAGCTTTTAGTAATAGACATTAAAAAGAGGAATTTTAAAATGTGTGTGAATACATATGCACACATATGAGCAATCTAAAAAGGCTCAGGTGGAACCTATGACATAAAGAAATTATTGTAAAAGCTTGTTCTTTGTCTGACACAGACCTTTCTGGAAAGATAAAAAGATATCTCTCTATGGAGAGAGAATACAGGATGTTGGACACCTCCAGTATAAGCACTGTGATAAATCATTTTTTTTTGAATAATTGTCATTCCAAACCTATGCCCCCACTTTGTAAGTTAATGGCTTAAAGTCAGATTTTCATAAGCATGGGCACTGTGTGTGTGTGTGTGTGTGTGTGTGTGTGTGTGCGTGTGTGTGTGTGTGTGCGCATGCGTGGCTATTTGTTACTATGTATGTAGTGAGACATAAGATGATCTGTATTGAAGGCTAAGTCAGTAAAACTTAGGTTTTTAATGACATAGTTCTTATGGCTTTTCAACTAGACCTTTGTAGCTCAAATTCAAGTTATGTGGTCTTAAGTTCCTAATCTTTGTTAGCCTCAGTTTAC
This sequence comes from Taxidea taxus jeffersonii, assembly GCA_003697995.1. Taxonomy (NCBI): domain Eukaryota; kingdom Metazoa; phylum Chordata; class Mammalia; order Carnivora; family Mustelidae; genus Taxidea; species Taxidea taxus. The sequence goes on from RCUC01019854.1 coordinate 48,240, forward strand.
TCATCTGTAAACATAAAAAAGAAATTATTATTCTAGGTTTGTTGTGAAAATTAAAGGAAATTGTTTATCTATTGAAAGTGCTTTGCAATGTGCATTGCTTAATAATTGTACCTATCTGGATTATAGCAAGATTTCAATGAGATGATATGAGCAGAGCATCCAAGGCATAGATTTGTTGAAAGATCAACGAGGAATTTGGGAGTCTTTGCTTTTGCCTAATTACATGGCTCTGTAGGTGTGATTCCCAAGTGTTTTTTTCCCCCTTGATAATTTCTCCTAAATTGGGCAATCTCCCTTGCCGTGCGTGTGCTGGAAGACAGCATTCTTAAGGCAGCCACTTAATTTTCGAACCTTTTAGATAGATAAGTAAAAATCCCAGATAGACTTAATTCCAAATCTCTCTAGAGGAGGAAGTTCTTTTCTGCTTGGAGTGGGGTGTAAACCCTCAGCGGAGAAGGTGCAAGACCAGCCTTCTGTGTTTTTCTGAGCCAGCCATGCACCCTTGAGTCCTCTGGAAAAAATGAGAGCAAGGGTGCCATTCTGGTGACGTCAGATTGCCTCGTAGAGTGACCAGGACTGAGCAAAGCTGTTTGTCCTGCCTCTTGAGGCATTGATGAACACAGTGTTTTATTTTTACATATGAGAAGCCTTTCAAAGGGGCCCTGATTCCCTTAGGTTAGAATCTAGAGCTGCACTGTGCAACACAGTAGCCATCAGCCACATTTGTCTTTTTAAGTTTAAATTAATTAATATTAAATGAAGCTAACACTTCAGTTCCTTAGTCACATCAGCTACATTTCAGGTGCTCAGTAGTCACTGCAACTAGTGGCCGCCTATTGGATGGCACAGGTGTACAGCATTATTCCATCGTCACAGGATGGTTGTTGGATAGCACAAACAAAAAGTTGGTCAGATCAGAGCTCAGGCTTGAGGTTAGGATAATAAAGGAAGCCCCATACCACGTACTTCAACTTCTGTGCATGCCATATAGCATCATGGCCCAGGCAAATCACCTTTCTTTGTTTAAAGGGAGACAATTTCCTTCAGATCAGACTGTATTTCTGAATTCCCATTTTTGGTTTCTTCACTGAGCATATATGAAATAACCCAAGTAGAACAGACATTTTGAAATTTGAGGGGAAAGGAAGATAAAGGAATATATCTGAAGGACTAGCAGAGGGCCAGAGCTGAGGCCCTCAGCAAGGTGGACAGCTGAGAGATTCTGGACTTTGAAGGTCATCTGCAGTGGATTTAAACTCTCACCAAAGGCAAGAGCCTTCCATTTATTCTGTTTGAGATCAACATCAGCAAAGGAAGTCCTGGATGAACATGACAAATATATGAGTCTAGAAGTATGCCAAGCCTTCAGTGAAAATGGAGGAAAATTCTGTCATCAACTAAGAGATACCTCAAGACAGACTTCCTCTCTCTGCAGTGGAACTTTCTCCAGCTTTATTTTCTTAGGAGAGGTACTTAAAGGACAGCACCCATATTTGAGAAATTCAATATCACATAATTAAGATCTTTTTCCTAATCTATGCCAAAGAGAAACAGAAATCTTTGTGGCAAACCTGAGGAAAGGAAAAATTCTTGGTGAAAGAAAATAGAAATACCTTAAGTATGGGATTCAATGAATATTATTTACTTGCGTATCATTTTGCATTCTATATTGCTACCTCCCTAGTTCTTAATAAACATGATTTTGAAATGTAAATTTTTGGGGGGTTGGGATGAAAAACCTTCAGCAAAAGGGTGGCTTATAATTTCCTCCAAATGGACACTACTAGTTGTACACGGAGGCATTTTAGTTTCTGGAAAGTGCTGAATCCTGGTATTGGTTTACATAACATGATAAAGAAGTCCAGTGCTTAAATACTATTTTTTTCCCTGAAACTGCAGTCAACTTAACTTTTGAGACATAGTCTTAGGGTAGACATACATGTTTAGACTTATATTTTTCTCTCTATATATTTCCCTGATATTTCTGTTCAGTAAGCATTTATTTATTTTTAAAATATTTAATTTATTTGAGAAAGAGAGAGAAAGAGCAAGCAGGAGTATCGACAGAGAGAGAGGGAGAAGCAGGCTCCCCATGGAGCAGGGAGCCCACTTGGGGCTAGATCCCAGGGCCCTGGGATCATGACCTGAGCTGAAGACAGGTGCTTAACCGACTGAGCCACCCAGGAGGCCCTGTTCAGTAAACGTTTAATAAATATTTGTTAAGTAAATGAACTGCTTCCATCCCAGGGGAATTTAACCAGAATGATGACTCAGAAATTCAACATAGATCCCAATGCCAGAGAGTCTTGGTAATATTCAACATAGATTCCAATTCAACATAGATCCCAATGCCAGAGAGTCAGTAATACCTGAGAGAGTTA
>RCUC01019873.1:0-10038 GCA_003697995.1 Taxidea taxus jeffersonii
ATCACCAAGCCCAAATTATTCGAAATGTTGTACAGATGAGGACATTGAGACTCTGAGAGCAAAGCCACTCACAGCTTAATGACCATTCAAAATAGACCCCAGATTTTCTAAGTCCAGACCAGTGCTGTCTGCATCCCTAAATGCCACCAGAGTCTGCTTGGTCTTCTTGCTTAAGGCCGGGCTGCGGAGAGCAGGGCCACAGAATCTCACCTGCACAGACTCAGTTTCATGTTAGGTCACATCTAAAAGTCTCCGCCATCTCCGTCTCCTGTGGCCAGACCTGGCACAGAGCCAGATGGCATGGGGAAAATGCTTCACGAGTCTGGAAGGCAGTTGAACAGGGGGAAGGAGGATCTTCCAGGGGACCCTGGCAGCTAGGCTGCTGGATTCCTGAGAGCTGGAAAAGGAGCCTGAGAAGGCATTTGTCCAGCAGCCTTTCCTAAAGTCTCCACCAACCCCACTCTTCCTAACAAACTAACCCCAGGCAAGAAAGAGCTGGCCCAGACTCTGCCTCCAGCCCCTGCTGATCACCCTGGTCCCATCCCCTGAGCTGGTCCAGCTGGTGTCCACCCCCATCTTGGCGGGTCCAGCCAGCCTCCGCCAGAGGCACCCAGCCCAAATGAGTTTCTTTATGGTGCACACCCCCACCTACTGCCCTGGAGAGAGGCCCTGCGTGTAGAAGCTGACCCAGCCTTCTGGAAGGGGAGCTCTGGTCTGCTCACCGTGCTGCATAGACAGAGCAGCAGAGCGAAGAAGGGCGTTGCTACCCCGACCAGCCAGCTTCCCAAACAAGACCCCATCTGTTTTGCTGTGACATCTCAGCCTGGGAAAATGTCCCAGCCAGTTCCCCAAGGGAGGGGCTGCCTTCCCTGTGTTCCAGGAATGAGAGAGCTTCCTAATTTAGTCTGTATTTGCCTGAGATAGATTTTTAATTAAATAAAGTAAGAGCCTGATTAGAACCTGCGGAAGATGTGAGAGCAGAATCAGATGGCATTCCAGCAAAACTGCAAAGCAAACACTTTGGCTAGAACAAAGGGAGATCCCTGGGTGTCTTCCATCAAAGCACCAAGTGAGGAGGGCAAATACGAGACACTATATGGCCAACAGATGTGCATTGTTAAAATATGCATCTGCCAGGAGCCTGCCTGGAGAGACCAGAGGGCCATCTCACAGAGCCCATGGTGCTCCGGAGAGGTCATGGGGACCCAGCCCCAGCAGCCAAGCCTAGAGTCGCAGACACATTAATTAGCCTTGTGTTTCCAGCTCTCAGATGCAATCAGGCAAGGAGCAACTTGGAGCTGAGCATTTGCTACCCTGGGGGGCAGAGGGAGGGAGCTAAGCGAGCAGGAAAGCAAGAAGGGGAAGAGACAGAGCCAGGCAAAGACTCCAGGACACCCCCCACCCCTACCCGTTCAGGTTAACGGCCAGGCTGCATTCCCTCTGTGGTCCAGGGGGCCCATGCCTTGACTCGGGCCAGGTCGAGACAGGCATTTTTCCACCTGCAGAACATCTCACGAATCATGGCCTCCCAGAGCAGACTTGGAGGCAACAGTCATGGTCCTACCATTAACCAGCTCTGTGATCTTGGCCCTGATACTCCACCTCTCTGGGTCTCAGTTTCCTCATCTGTAACATGAAGGTGATGATAAATAAGATGGTCACTAAGCACTGAAAGGCTCCCAAAACATGGTGAACTCTACAATACGGGGTCCAGCTTGCCATACCAAGTAGTTGAGAAAAATGGCCCCATCCCCTAATGGAATCAGAATTCACGAGGGAGACTGAGACACAGTAGGTAACAGAGTGTTTTGTGCAACATCTTACTTTGAGTCTGGAAAGGGGAACCTCTCAAAATCCTGCCCAGTCCTGGGATTCTGGACTTGGCTGTGCGTCTTAACCCCAGAGTCCTCCCTCTGTCTGCAGCTTCTGTGCATTCCAAGCCATGTCTGTGGGGACTCCGCTTAGCAGGACATCCTAGGAACTCCATGCACATGTGCAGAGCTGGGGTGGAGCAGGAAGAGTCAGGGACTGGGAGCAGAACCCCCACATGCAGCTCATTTGCTGCGTGCCCTTGGGTGAGGTCCTTAGCGCTCCTGCAGGGACTCTGGTTCAACTCTCTGACCAGCACTTAATATAGGGCAGGTCCTCAACATAGAGTAGGTCTTTTTGTTTTGTTTTGTTTTGTTTTGTTTTTAATAAATGAGTTAGTGAATGAATGGCATTTCTCATTCCTCATCTATGAAATGAGGATAATAAAAATCAAATCTCCCAGAACTGGTGTGAGCACCAAACTCACACAAACACACACACACACACACACACACACACACGCTAAAGTGTCACACACTCTGAAGTTACAGTCACATGCACACACATGCAGACTGCGTCCTTCTCCCACTGGCAGGGAACAGAGGGTTGACAATACCTCTACAGCCCCAGGGCTGGAGCCTTAAGGACGATCTACCTTTGATCTTGCTAACTGCCTGAAAATTTGAGAAGCAAGGAATTGGAGGACCTAGATCAGGGAGGAAATGGAATCCGAGGTTTTGATCAATGAAGATTTCCTGAACACCTACTAGGTGCCAAGCACTGAGCTCGACAAGTAAGGTTCATGGGTCAGCAAAAGGGAACACCAGCCCTGCCTTGGTGAGCCTGTGTCCTCGCAGAGAGAGAGCCAGTCAATCCATAGTAAACAGGTCAAACAAATGAATTGTGAGGGTCCGCAGTGGATGGTAATGACCCCTGGGGACACAGAGAAAGAAGAGCAGGGTGAGGGGGGCAGGAGGTAGGCAGGGGAAGATGGCGGGTAGCGGGTTAATTATTAAAAAGGGTGTTTTCGGGACTCCTGGGTGGCTCAGTTGGTTAAGCGGCTGCCTTAGGCTCAGGTCATGATCCCAGCGTCCTGGGATGGAGTCCCACATCGGGCTCTTTGCTCGGCAGGGAGCCTGCTTCTCCCTCTGCCTCTCTGCCTCTGCCTGCCTCTCTGTCTGCCTGTGCTTGCTCTCTCTCTCTCTATAACAAATAAATAAAAAATTTTTTAAAAATCTTTAAAAAAAAAAAAGGGTGTTTTCCCAGCCTTCCTCCCATTCCCCTCATCTTCCTGGCCCATTCTAATATTAAATCTGCTGCCTTGAGGCTCCCATTGGAAACAAAGCTTTCTAAATCAACATGAATTATTTAATGATGGAGACTAAGTCAATTCAAATAAAGAGGGTGTCTTTAAAATGATGTCAAGCTCCAGATACTGAGGGGGCAAACAGAGAGGGTCCAGAAGAGTCCCTGAGTTTCCAGAGCCATGAGCACCCACCCCCCCCACATCTCTCCACCAGAGCAGCTGAGGGGCCCGGGTTCCCTAAATGCCCAGTGCTGGCAGCAGCCCCCAATTCCCCATCCGCTCATCCTCTGTGTAGGTGTGTCCAGAGAGAGACAGTAAATAACTTGGGTCATCCAGCAAGGGAAGGCAGAGCTGAAACACAGCCTGAGAGCACAGGCTTCTATGGCTCTTCCAGAAACAGGTGGCAAGAAACCCAACCACAGTCTCCCTGTCAGTAAGGGACAGACCAAGCTGTTCTTCAGGGCTGAAGAGGCCCCTGACAGAACAAAGCCCAAGGCCCCTCTGAGGCTTGCTATCTCCTTTCCCTCCAGCCCCTGCTCCGGCACCCCTTTGCTCCAGCTCGCAGCTCCTTCCAATGCCCACACTTAGATGCCTTCGCACCTGTGTGTTGCTGCCTGGAAGGGCCTTCCCTCCTTTTTTCCCTTGGCCAACTCTTGCTCCCCTGCTGGGAACCATCTTGGACATCACCTCCTCCAGGAAGCCTTCCCTAAATGCCACATGGCCTGGCTTTCTCATTCTGTGCTCCCTTAACCTTCCAACCGCACCTCAGTCACAACACTCAACTCACAATCTTGAGAGTAACCATTTCCCTATCTGTCTCCCCCCAGCGGGTCTCTCACCATCCTGCCCAGGACAGCCTGCGGGCACGTACCGGGTGCTCAGGAATGCTCATCATCGAACTGTAGCAACAGGGCTTGGGGCAAACAAGAGGGAGTTCACACTGCCCCTTGCTGCAGGGGACAGTGCCTGGCAGATACTGAGCCCCATGGCTGTGTCATATTGTGCGTGCTGTTTTGTCGTGTCGCGTTGTATTATGTTTAGGGGGGCAACACGGCTTCAGGGTAACAGCCAGGCTCTGAAAGCCAGACGGCCTATCCTGGAAACCTAGCTGTGTCACTTTACCCATGCTGTGACCTTGGACGAGTCCCCTGCCCGCTGTGCCCTCGGTTTCTTTGTATGTAAAATGGGGTGATAGTCCTCCCTGCGCTCTTAGGGTTGTAGAGAGGATTTAACAGGATAATTGATGTAAGACATTGCTCAAAACAGCGCTCAGTAAGAGGCAAGCCACAGAAGAGCCTGCTGTTATTATCATACTCGTGGTGGTGGTTACTATTATTTTTGCCACAGTGAGCAGCCCCAACAAGCAGCTCTTCCTTCATTGGGGGCCAGGCTCTGAGCCCTAGAGAAGCTTTGCCATCCAGCACGCAAGGCAGAAAGACTCGAATCCTGCAGTCCCCTCCCGGGCTCGCACGCCTGGGAAGACAAGCAGAATTGATTTCCTTATCTCCTTATTAAGCGTGTTTTGCCTGGGCCCCGGCCTGGTCTTAGGTGCTGTATCTCATTTGCGCTGTGTGTCTGCTTCCTGCCACATTCATTACCCTGCAATCACCCCCAAATAGGGCAGCAAACAAGCCAGAGATGAGAGAGAGGAGCAAAGGCAGCATCCTTATCTCCTGAAGTTCCAGATGGGAGCCGGGGTCTGAGCTACTATCCCCCTCAGCCCAGCCCCTGAGCCCCCGCCCCTGCCACCAGCTCCTTCCCACTCCCTGCCTGCTACTCTGCCCTTACTGGGGGCCCAGGGACAGAATGGGAGTCTCCTCCTCCGTGTCTCTTGGGGCACCATGTGCCCCTCTTGGTGGTCCTCTTGGTTTAACTCTGTGCTTACCTGCTTAGGCAGGTTATAAGGTGAGCATGGTCAAGGGCATTGAATTACCTTAAGGTGACCAATAGTCCCTGTCTTCTAAATTACATTACAATATAATAATATTTATTTTAATTAACTTATTTATTATTATTATATAGTGATATTAATATTATTAATTATATTAATATTCTACTAATAAAATATTATTATATAATTATATTTATATTATTATATTATATTGAGGGTAATTAGCCATATGACCTCCCTGAGTAGCTGCCCAGAGCAGTAGTCGGTGGCAAGTGGAGGCTGGGCAGGGCAGGAGGCAATGATGTAGAGTCTCTCTGGAGGTTCCTGTAGCCACTGGGTCAAGTACATTGACTTCAGAGCTGGGCCCTCCCTCCTGCTCTCCCCCCCCACAAAGTCTCCCTGATTCTCTAATCTTCCCTGGAAAGGAATGCCGCCACCTCCCCCCGCCACCACGAGCCTGACTCCCCATCTACCTGTTCTTCATTTCAACCTCAGTGTCAGAACAACTTGCAAGGCCCCAAAGGGTTTGGGGGTCCATCAGGAATGGAGGCAAACTCAGTGCCTCCCTCTTGGGCTATATGTAGGAGGTGGAGGGCAGTCAGGAAGTGGGGAGACCTGATGCCAGGGACACCCACCCCTGCCTTACCTTGCCCGACCCAGCCAATGAGAAGAGAGCTAATCACCCTATTTAAGTGGCCTCGCTGGAGTGGCCCAGAGGCCCAACACCCTGCCTTGGGCTGGAGGCAGCGTCCCCAGTGGCCAACCCAGGGCCAGGGCCAGGCCCTCCCCTCCGCCTTCCAGCATCTCTCGCTTTCAACACCAGCACAAGGGAGGGTAGGGAGGGAGGTTCTGTAGGAGCTCACTGGGTCTGCTGCACAGGCAAGCCGCTCCACCTCTAGCTCCCCACCCCCACCACCCCATATGGAGTTCCGCTGACCCCTCGGGGTCCCCATCACTACATGCTTGAGGCTCCCCAGGCAGCCCCATGCCCCTGAAGGGTGCCACCATCGTACCCAGAGCACGGGCACTCCTCCGGGTCTAAGCAGGACAAGGGCCCCCACCTGGAGGCTGGAAGACACACCTCATTGTCCCAGGTCTGCCACCGACCTGGCAGGCCCGGGTCTTCGCCCTTGAGACCTGGGGATAGTGATGCGTAACCATCTCTGGACCCTCTCTCCCTCTCTGATAAAATCAGGAGCGGGGAAGAGGAAGTGCAAATCCGCACCTCAGTCTGACTGTGATTTGCCTTCATTTGATGGTAGTTTGGGGGGCCGGGCCTGAGGGGCACTGTTCCCATTGTTCCCTGGTTCTGAGGAGCAAGGATAATATGTCCTTCCACTGCTGTAACCAAGCGTGACCCTGGGAGACGCTGAGCAGCCTTCACTGCTCAGCAAAGGGGAATGTGAGCTAGACCATGGAGGGCTGCAAAAGGACCTTGATCTCCTGGCATCGGCCATTTGCCGTGGAACCAGCAGCTTCGGGGCTGCCTGGGAGAGGAGAGCCACCTTCCTGTAACTTCCAAACTGCAGCTACCCTGAGAGGGGCCCTCACCTACTCTGCCACCAAGGGGCTGCTTCCTCTGCCTTGGGCATGGCTCCCCCATGTCCCACATGCCGAAAAAAGCACAGGCAAGAGCCGGCTTATGTGCGGTGGCCTTGCCGGAGTCCTGTCAGGAAACCCAGCTGACCACATACGAGGCTCCCAGCTTCGTGCATCAACTGTAGGCACACACAGACACCTCCCCTCAAGGACAAATGCACAGGTCTGTGCGCGTGTGCGCTCACACACACACACACACACACATACTCAATTCCGAGCATGGCCAAATCACAGTGGAAAGATGCAGGGACCCTCGGTCAAGATAATCTGTCACTGTGGGGAAATGGACAAATCTTAGTAATTCAACAAAAGCATTGACCATCCCTCCCAGTCAGGCCCAGAAATGAACAGAGCAGGTGGAGCATGAGAGACCCAGCATGAGACCCCGCTTTTCTACTGATTTCCCGTAATGAGAAACCAAGTGCAGGGAGGAAGGGTCACAGCGACCGAGAGGGAGGGCCAGGGCCAGCGGGGTCCCACCTGGGAAGAAATCGCCTCTCTCCTGACTCCAGCATCCGGGGCACCATGGGTGTCCCGCCCAGGACTGTGGCCCAAGCCAGCCCTGGGGGAGCCCAGACTTGCTGAGCTGGGCAGGGAGACCTCCAGGGGTAAAAATAGCTAGCCATTTCTCCACTTCAGCCTCAGCCCGGGCCTGAGACAAGGGTTTCATGGCAAATTATGGATTTAAAACTAGCAATGAATCTCCATTACAGCATGAAATGAGAAAGGAAAGCACCACCAAATGAAAGCCTTCCCCAGGCAGCCAGTGGGGCAGGGGAGGAGTGGAGTTTCAGCAGGGAGTTTCAAGATGAAGTCACTTGCCCAAAGCACATCCACAGAAGCGGTAGTAGAAAGAGGGTCCCGGGAAAGGGGGCAGAGGCCGGAGCCCCTGGGGAGATTCCTGCTGTTCCATGTCAGTGGAAGATACCCAGGTGGCAGGGGATGTCACTTCTCTGCAGAGCAAAGATGCATGGTTATCTCAGGAGGGGGAACAGCTGGAAATCTGTTAGTTTGGGGCTCTGTTGGGGTGCGACCCAGCTGGGAGGTCTGGCTAGAGAGGGGCATTTTGGGAACCCTGACCCACTGCCTGGTAGTCCTCCCCTTAAGATAATGGACCATCAGGATACAGGTCTCCTTCCAGCCCCGGGGAATTCCAGGAGCCCTGTTCGAACCGTCACACAGGGCCCCCAGTGTCAGGGAGGGGCCTGCACAAGGAACCGAAGGCTTCCTGACAGCCCCTCCACACCCCGTTTCCCAGACATGCCTGGGGAGCCAGGGTCTCTGGACCCAGAGCATCCATTTTCCATCCCATTAAGTCTCGTTATCAGAGGACTCCCCACTGCTTGTTTCCCCCTCGCTCCAGGCCTCGGCATGATTCTGTCCTTGCAGAGGGGGTTTTCCTAAGTGGGAGTGTGCTAGGCGCCCAGAAGCCCATGCAGGTGCTTCCATTTTACCAAAGTAAGTACCTCAGCCCCGAAGCCCAAGAAGGCTGGCTTCCAAAAGAGTGTCACATTTTCACAAGTCGATCGGGTATTTGTAAATGTTTATGGAAAGGAGGAACTTTCCACGTGTAAATATGTCAGCAACCCTGTTAGCAGCTGAAGAATCACCCGGTGCCTGCCAGGAATACCACAGCAGCCTCAGCGGGGGAAGGCAAGGAGCAGAGGGGCAAGCCCATGGCCACACAGAGATGGACACACACGCATTCCCTAGGATGATGGAAAGAACTCATATTGCAGGTGGCGAGGAGAAGAGAAGAGAGGAGAGGATAGGGAAGGGAAGGAAATATACTAGAGCCTGCACAATACATGGGAAGGAAAATGCATCTTCTCTGACTGGGAAAGTTGGGCTCTAATAAAGGGTCACCTGGGAAGACCCTGGCTCTCTTCCAGCCCTGGCCCCAGATACCAAGTTGGCCTGGGCACTGGTACTCCTGAAGACTGAAACCTAACCTCGATTTAGAGGATCGGAGCTGGAGGGAATCCACCAAGCAAGGGTTCTTCGCTCGTTCCATTTTTTCAGCATGGGTCTGGGCACCTTCCATGTGTCCGGTGCTGTTCTAGGCATTATAAATATACATCAATGTGTGGCCTGATCGATTATGAACAGAGTAAAATCTCCTTCCTTCGTGGAACATATTTTCCTGCAGAGGGAATTAGACAATAAACAATAAACATTGCAAAAATGTTATAGTCTTTTAGAAGGTGGTAAGTGCTCTCAAAGTAGAGCAGAGTATAAGAAGCTGAGTGTCTTAAGGAGAGGACAAGTTGAGCAGTTAGGGGGGACCTCCCAGGGGAGATGAACTTTTTTTCATCTTTCCATTTATTTTTTAATAAATGAGAGAGAGGGGGGAAGCAGGCTCCCTGCTGAGCAGAGAGCCCAATGCAGGACTCGGTCCCAGGACCCTGAGATCATGACCCAAGCCAAAGGCAGAGGCTTAACTCGCTGAGCCACCCAGGTGCCCTTTTAACATCTTTCTTGAAGTATAATTTACATACCACTAAGTTCAACCATTTTAAGTGCACAGCTCAAGGATTTTTAGTAAATGAATGAAGTTGGGCGACCCTCACCACAATGTTAATATTAGGCCATTTCCATAACCTTAAAAAGATCACTTGTCGATCTCCGTTCCACCCTCAGTCCTAGGAACCACTGATCTTCCTTCTGTCTCTATGGACTTGCCTTTTCTGGACATTTCATGTAAATAGATTTATTCAATATCTGGCTCCTTACACTCAGCATAGTACTTTTGAGATTGGCTTATGTGGTAGCATGTATCCATAGTTCATTTCTTTCTGTTGCTTTTTATTGATAAATACTTTGTTTATCCATAACTTGATGGACATTTGGACGGTTCCAGTTTTCAGGCTGTTGTGAATAATGCTGCTGAGAACATTCATATACAAGTCTATGTGTGGGCATATGTTTTCATTTTTCTGGGAGGAGGAAAGAGAACGGGGGAAGGGACAGAGAGAGAGAATCTTTAAGCAGATTCCCTGCTGAGCACGGACTCCGATGGGGGGCTCGATTTCACGACCCTGAGATCATAACCTGAGCCAAAAATCAAGAGTCGGCCACGTAACTGAGCCACCCAGGTGCCCTGTTTTCATTTTTCATGGGTAGGTTTCTAGGAGTAGAACAACTAGCTCATGCAGAAAGCTTATGCCTAACCTTTTTAAAAAGTGTGAAACACTTCCAAAGTGGCTGCATCATTTTATTCCATTCTGACCCAACAATTTATGAGCATTCCAGTTTCTGTATATCCTCATCAACACCCGTTACCATTTTGCTCTTCTATTATGGTAATTCTAGAAAGTTTCAAATGGTATCCCATCGTGGTTTTGACTCCCTTCTTTTTTTTAAATTTTTTAAGATTTTATTTATTTAGGGACACCTGGGTGGCTCGGTGGGTTAAAGCCTCTGCCTTCGGCTC
>RCUC01019889.1:0-15501 GCA_003697995.1 Taxidea taxus jeffersonii
TAAACAATAAATATTACAATTACTGATAAAATTAAAATATAGGAGCAACCCACACTAAATATATAGCAATACTTTACTAAACACTTATGGGAAAATTTATATAAAGTTACTTTAAATTATGTTACTTAAAATTAATTAGCAAGGGGCGCCTGGGTGGCTCAGTTGGTTGAAGCCTCTGCCTTCGGCTTGGGTCATGATCTCAGGGTCCTGGGATTGAGCCCCGCATCGGGCTCTCTGCTCTGCAGGGAGCCTGCTTCCTCCTCTCTCTCTGCCTGCTTCTCTGCCTACTTGTGATCTCTGTCTGTCAAATAAATAAATAAAATATTTTAAAAAAATAATTAGTAAAAGAGTAAAGGGAAAATATTGGGAAAGAGATACCATATGAGAAGTATGATACTAAAAAGTGTTTAGGCAAAATTTTGATAATTATTGAAGCTGAACGATGACCATTTGAGAGTAACTGTTATACTATTCTTTCTACTTTTGAGTGTTGAAAATTTTTGTATGTGTTTTTTTTTTTAAAGATTTTATTTATTTATCCGATAGACAGAAATCACAAGTAGGCAGAGAGAGAGAGGAGGAAGCAGGCTGTCCGTGGAGCAGAGAGCCCGATGCGGGGCTCGATCCCACCATCCTGGGATCATGACCCGAGCCGAAGGCAGCGGCTTTAATCCGCTGAGCCACCCAGGCACCCCTGTATGTGTTTTTAAAATCCAAATAAATTTAAGGTATGAGTATTTAAAATTAAGCCATAAAACAATTATAAATTTAAATCAGTGTAAATCAGGGGCACCTCAGTGGCTCAGTCAGTTAAGCGTGGGACTCTTGATTTTGGCTCAGATCATGATCTCAGGGTCCTGAGGTTGAGTCCCACATCAGGCTCTGCACTGAGTGTGGTGCATGCTTGAGATTCTTTCTCTCTTTCTCTTTCTGCCCTTCCCCCTCCCCTGCTTGCACATGTGCTTCCTCTTTCTCACTCTCTCACTCACTCAGTCTCTCTCTCTAACAAAAAAACCCATGTTTTATAGAATAGTTAGTGTGCTGCCTAAGTTGATTAATAGCTGCCTGGTAATAAAATAACTTTTAGCAATTGGAGGAAGAAAGTGGGATGATCAGCAAATTAAGGAAAATAATTGAATATATTTGGTATAAATAATTAATGAAACATGTTTTTTCTCTATCTGCACTGTCAACAAAGTGTGTCATAGACTTCTTTAATAGAACATAGATTGTTATTTTAGAAAATTAACTGAATATCTAATCTCTAACAAATTGATGGATTAATAAAGATTTTACCTGCAGTATTCTTAAACAATATTTATAGTGAAAAAAAATTACTCAGGTGTGTGTGAGTGGCTATTTATTATTTTATGATCAGAATTTTTTTAAAGGAACAAAAACAAAATGAAGGAAAACATGTAGATTCTATTGCTTTAAACACATTAAACACCTGGCATATTGAAATTAAATCTTAATGGCCTACGATAGAAAATAAGTCCATATTAAAGACTGCAGAAGCAGAGATGCAATGCTGAAATCTGCACTCTATAGAAAAGAGTAAAAGATGGTTTTCTAATTTATATTAACACATTTTATTTTAAATAGAAAAATCTACAACACACCATATAGAATTGGATAACAGATTTTAATATTGCAGACAAAACAGCAGGAGATATCTAAATATAAATGTGCATGTAGAGAACTACTGATGAGTACAGCAATGTGAGAAATGGGTAACTGCTCTATAATTTCCATATAACAACTGTAAGACTTAATTAAATGCTTACAATGTATTTTAATATAAAATAGCTCTTGCTGACAGGACAAAAAATTTAATTGTCTTGAATATGCTTTGTGAACAAGGTTGAATTTTTAAAGGTTAAAGACGTATCTATTATTTAGTTCAGATTAATTTTCATGTTATATAAATATACTTATAGAAAAAATAAGGTAGTTGAGATACCTTCAGTGATGTCCTTAAAAGAGATTTGAAGTGGCCTCTACTTACTCTGAAGAAATTCTTTTCTTTCCTAAACTTCTTAATTCTCTCCTGCCATTTTTTTTCCTTCTATGTGTGAATCTGCATTTAAGAAACTTGGATTTGGGGACTAAATTACCAAATAATTAAACAAGTAAAAATAAATGATCTATTTTTTTTCCTTTTTTTAAATTAAAAAAATTAAATATTTTATTTATTTATATGACAGAAATGAGACACAGTGAGAGAGGGAATAGAAGCAGGGGAAGGAGGAGAGGTAGAGGCAGGCTTTCCATCAAGCAGGGAGCCTGACATGGGGCTCATTCCCAGGACTCTAGGAATCAAGTCATTAAACATCAAGCCTAAGGCAGATGCTTAATGACTAAGCCATCCAGGTGCCCCCTAATTTTTAGAGAGAAATCATCCACACATTTGGGCAGGGGGCTGGGGGAGAGAGATAGAGGGAGAAGGACAGAGAATTTTAAGTAGGCTTCACACCCAATGCAGGGGTTTCTCACAACCCTGAGATCATGACCTGAGCGGAAATCTAGAGTTGGTCACTATACTGACTGAGTCATCCGGGTGCCCCAGAAATAATCTATTTTTAAATAAAAAGATAGAATTAGAAATATAATGTTTTAACCTTTTCAATGTTTATTTAATGGCTGGGGAATAAATGTCTATTTTGTGGGAGAACAATTTCTTTTTACATAATGGTAACCTGAGAACAAACAAACAAACAAAAACAAGAAAAGAATAAAAAGGATGGAGGGAAGGGAGGGAAAAGAAGGGAGGGTGGAAACAGAAGGGAGAGGGGGAAAAGGAAGCTGTATTCAAACAACTTCAATGATCTTTGCTAGTTACATATTTCCTGAATATCTTATCTACTCTGAAAATGGCTTACTAAGATATGCAATTTTCCCGGTTATTTTAATTTCCCTGTTTTATTCACTATGTAACTAAACCTCATTTTTTTTCATATTCTCTAACACAACTTAAATGAGTGCCTCATATTTTAGTGATTAAAAAATGTATATTTGTTCATATTTATTTTCATTGTGTGGTTTTCTATTTAAAGGCAGTTTTTCCCAGAATGAATCACCATTATTGTCAGATAAAGATAACTGTAATGGGATTGTGTTGTATGTGTATGTATGTGTGTGTGCACATGTATTGTTTTTACTCTACCTAAATTCTGCATTGCTTTATCTTTGAGGAAACACCAAGTCTCTACTTTTATTCTTTTGTTCTGTAGGACACATCTTATATGATAGATGTCTGACTGATAGACTGGTCTATTCTCCTTGGCCATTGATTTGTTCAAGTATGGGCAGATAAGTTAACGTAGCTAGATGCTTCCTGAATGAATCCTCTAGAAAGAAAAGTTCTCTTTTAACACAGACTGCTAAACTGTGAGCTGCCAGAAACTAATACATGATCAAAGAATATTTAAGAATGAACATCACACAGAGGAATGTAGTCATATGATGGAAGGTGAAAGTAAAACATACAATCCATTATAAGCTCTTACATTCAGTGAGTGGATATAGGCCTCCATGTACATTAGATGAATTGATTTCTTCTTTTTTGTGTACAATTTGAATTAGCTTTCTCTAAAATTTAACTGAAATGAAAATCTTCAATAATACAAATTTTATATTTGAAACTTAAATTTGTTAGTAGAACAAATAAAGTGAATTGATTTAAAAATGGCATAAGAGAATAATTTTTATTTTATTTTATTTGCAAATATCTATAATTTTTTTTCATATTTTTATTTAAATTCTAGTTAGTTCACATATAGTATAATATTGGTTTCAGGAGTAGAATTTAGTGATTCATCTCTTACATAAAACAACTAGTGCTCAACACAAGAAGAGAATAAATTTTAAAAACAGCAAAACAAAAACTTAAGTAGAATATCATAATACCATAAACATTACCTTTTTTCCTGTGATGGTTCTGTGTGGAACATAAGAGGTAAATTTCAGAATCAACATTATCTTGAGTTAATATAGTAAAAAAATGACAAAATTGGATAATATTTTCTGTTTATACCACAATTAGGAATTACTACCCTAATCTAAGAAGAGCTTCCCACGACAGTAAAACCAATATTCCTACCCAAAAGAGGAAACTGAATGAATAAACAGGTCACAGAAGAAAATACAACAAATTTGATTTATAAATTGTTTTTTCATCTAGTGTTAGCTTTTTATTATTTTTATGCTAAAATTTTGATGGGCTTTACCAGTGGAAACATCTAAATCTTTTCTTTTTTGGCAGGAAGTAAGCAAAGGTGTGGTAAATTTTTTATTGTCAATTCAGTTATTTAATAAATACAGGGCTATCTAGGTTTTCTTTTTTTCCTTCATATAGTCTTACTTCTTTCAAGGAATTTGCTCAAATTATTTAGGTATCAAACTTACTGGAATAATCTGTTTAAAATAGACCTTTACTATAATCTTTTTATTTTTTATAATTTATTTGACACAGAGAGAGAGAGAGCACACAAGCAGGGAGAGTGGGAGAGAGAGAAGCAGGCTCTCTGCTGAGCAGGGAGCCCAGTGCAGGGCTTCATCCCATGATACCAGGATCATGACCTGAGGCAAAGACAGACCTTAGACTATATCACACAGATGCCTCCTTATAATCTTTTTAATAGCCATAAGAACTGCCAAGACATTTTCTTGCATTCCTGCTATTAGAAATGGATTTTATCTCATTTTTTCATGATCAGTCTGGCTAGAAGTTTACCAATTTTATTAATATTTTCAAAAATGTCTTTTAATTTTCTGTATTATTGTA
The DNA here is from genome assembly GCA_003697995.1 of Taxidea taxus jeffersonii. Classification (NCBI taxonomy): domain Eukaryota; kingdom Metazoa; phylum Chordata; class Mammalia; order Carnivora; family Mustelidae; genus Taxidea; species Taxidea taxus. Next base: position 4,787 of record RCUC01019889.1, read on the forward strand.
CCTTTATTATTTAATTAATTTATACTTTTATCTGCAGTATTTCCTTTTTCCACTTTTTTTGTTTAATTTGCTCTTCTATTTCTAGCTTCTGAGGTAGAAACTTAGATGAGTTTTAAACTCTCTGTTATTTTCTATATAATCATTTCAAACTAAGTATTTTCCTGTGATTGCTGCCTTAACAACATTCCACAAATTTTTATGTTTTGTTGTATTGACATCCTGTTAAAAACATCTTCTAATTTTTATTTTCAAGTTTTTCTCTGATATTTGTATCCTTTATTTATTTTTTTTAAAGATTTTTATTTATTTATTTGTTAGAGAGAGAGAGAGAGAGTGTGTGAGCACAGGCAGACAGAATGGCAGGCAGAGGCAGAGGGAGAAGCAGGCTTCTTGCCAAGCAAGGAGCCCGATGTGGGACTCGATTCCAGGACGCTGGGATCATGACCTGAGCCGAAGGCAGCTGCTTAACCAACTGAGCCACCCAGGCGTCCCAACATTTGTATCCTTTAGTGTTGTGCTATTTACTTCCTAATATTTAGAGAATTCTCATATGTCATTTTTAATTGATTTCTTTTTTAAAGATTCTTTATTTTTTCATCAGAGAGAGAGCACAAGCAGGAGGGGTGGCAGGCAGGGAGAGAAACAGGCTCCAGGCTAAACAAGGACTATGATAGGGGCTCAACCCCAGAATCCTGGGATCATGACCTGAGCTGAAGGGTCATTAACCAACTGAGCTACCCGGGTGCCCCCTTATTGATTTCTCATGTAATTCTACTGTATTCAGTCACATAGTATAGATGGTTTCAATCCTTTTAAATTTATTGAGACTCTTTTATTGTCCAATATATAGTCTATTTGGTTCAATGGTCAGTGAGTACTTGGAAAGAATATGTATTTTGCTGCAGTTGGGTAGTATTCTATAAATCACAAATGGGTGAAAGTGGTTAGTGGTGCTTGTTTTATCCATTTCTCAGAGAGGAGGGTAGAGGTCCCAAATATAATTGTGGATTTATTTATTTCTTCCTTAAGTTCTGGATGTTTTTACTTTAATTATATGAAACGCCTCTCATTTGGCACTTGCACATTTAGGATAAGTATGTAGTCCTTCCTGATAAACTGACACTTTTTCACCATAAAATATATCACTTTGCCTCTGGTAACATTCTTTAGCCTGAGAATTTATATGATACTAATAAGGCCACTTCAGTTTTCTTTTCTTTTTTTCATTGTGGTGAAATATACATGAAATTTACCATTTTAACCACTTTTAAGTATACAATTCAATGTCCTTAGTGCATTCACATTGCTGTGGAACTATCATCACTATTCATCTCCAGAGATTTTCATCATCTTAAACTTTGTGGTCACTAAATAATAACTCCCTCTCTTCCCCTCCCCATTCTACTTTCCTTTTCTATATATTTGACTATTCTAGGTATCTGACATGAATAAAATCATATGATATTTTTCCTTTTGTGTCTGGCTTATTTAACTTAGCATAATGACTTCACAGTTTATTCATGTTGTAACATGTATCTGAATTCCATTTCTTTTTTTTTCTTTTTTAAGATTTTCATTTACTTGACAGACAGAGATCACAAGTAGGCAGAGAGGGGCAGGCAGAGAGAGAGGAAGGGAAGCAGGCTTCCCGCTGAGCAGAGAGCTCGATGCGGGGCTCCATCCCAGGAGCCCGAGACCATCACCTGGGTGGAAGGCAGAGGCTTAAACCCACTGAGCCACCCAGGCGCCCCTGAATTCCATTTCTTTTTAAAGCTAAATTATATTCCATTGTCCATATATATATGACACTTTCATAGATTGATGAACACTTGGGTTGCTTATGCCTTTAAGCTATAGTAAATATTGCTGCTGTGAACAATGCTATACAAATATTTATTTGAATCCTTGCTCAGTTTTGTGGGGGTACACACCTAAAAGTGGAATTCCTGTTTCATAGGATATTTCTATGTTTAGTTTTTGGAGGAACTACTGTAATGTTTTCCACAGTGGCTGCACTAGATTGCATTCCACCATCAATGAATAAGAGTTCAAATTCTCCACATCCTCACCAACCCTTATTATGTTCTGTGGGCTTTTTATGGGGGTTAGGGGCAGGAGGGAAAGAATAGCTATGCTACTGGTGTGAAGTGGTATCTCATTGTAGTTTTGATTTGCATTTCTCTAATGACAGTCCTGTTGAGTATCTTTTCATTTGCTTATTAGCCATTTATATATTTTCTTTGCTGAAATCTCTATTCAAGTGTTTTGTGCATTTTCAAATTGATTTTGTTGTAGTGGTGTTTGTTGAGTTTTAGGAGTCTTCTAAATATTCTGGATTTTAATCCCTTATCAGGTATTGACTTGCAAATATTTTCTTCCTTTCTCTGGCGTGTTATTTCACTCAGCTGATAGTGTACTTTGTTGCACAAAAGTTCTTAATTACGATAAAGTCCAATTTATTTAATTTTTGCTTGTTTGTGCTTTTAAGTGCAATATCCAAGAAGTCATTGGCAAATCCAATGTTGTAAACCTTTTGCTCTCTATGTTCCTCTAAATTGTTATGGTTTTACCTGTTATGTTTAGATCTTTAATCTACTTTAAGTTAAATTTTATATTTTAAGTGTAGTTTTTTTTTTAACCCACTGAGCCACCCAGGCACCCCTGTAGTTTTTCTTTTTTAAAGTAAGTGTCCAATTTCATTCTTTTTCATGTGTATATCCAGTTTCCCCAGTTTCAGTTGTTAAAAAGACTACCCTTTCCCCATTGAGTGGTCTTGGCACCTAGGTGAAAATCCTTTTGAGTAAGGTATTTGTGTATAAATATATATGTATATGTGAATGTGAATGTGAATATGAGTGTGTGTGTGTATGTGTGTGTGTGTATCACTCATATATATCCTTCTTTATTCTATTCTACTTGTCTTTATTCTACTGGTCTATTGTCTGTCTTGGTACTACACTGTTTTGATTTACTATTTCTTTTCATTAATATTCGCATGGTATCTATCTTGCTTATTTAAATTTATCATATATTCATCTTTTTATCTAAAGTTCACTTTTTTAGCACTACTGAGCTAACATAACTATAGTTAAAATCTGATTCATTCACTACTACCAATTATGACCCTCTCATTTATTTGTATAACACTGCAGTGCCAGCTACCTTCATTTTCTTTCTGCCTGAGACAGTTTTTTTGCTATTTCTTACAATGCAGGTCTACTGGAGATTAATTTACTTATTTTTTATTTACCTAGAAATATCCTCAGTTTGCCTTTATGTTTGGAGTTTTTTTTTCTTTCTTTCTTTATATTTACCGTGTTTATAGTTCACTAAGCTTCTAGGATGTATAAGTTTAGGTTTTTTGACCAGACTGAAAAAAAAAAGTCATAATTTTTCTTAAAAATAAGTATGTTCCTCCATTTTCTCATTTCTTTTTGGAACGCCTCTTTCACGTAATTTAGACAAGTTGTCATTGTCACAACATCCTTGAGACTTTGTTCATGGTTTATAGCCCATTATCTTTCTTTGCTTTGATTTGAGTAGTTTCTACTGTCCATTCTTCCTGTCTCCAAATCTTTTTTCTTTCTTTTTTTAAAAAAAATTATTTATTTGATAGTAGGAGGGAGAGCACAAATGGGGTTAGTGGCAGGGAGAGGGAGAAACATGCTTCCCGTGGAGCAGGGAGCCCAATGTGGGGTTTGATCTTAAGACCCTGAACTGAAGGCTGACACTTACCAACTGAGCCACCCAGGTGCTCCATCAAATATTTTCTTTTGTATTGTCCAATCTGTTGTTAAGCTGGCCTTTAGGCATTGTATCATTAGATCTAAAACTTCAATTTTTTATTATTTAGAATTTTATGATCTCTCCATCCATTCACATTTTTCTTTTAAATCCTTAAACATAATTCCAATAGCTATTTTTGAATATTTGTCTGCTAATTCTAATTAATCCATTAAATTGCTAAGTGGCTAATATACTGTATAGTACCTATAAAATAATATCACTGAACATTCTTTTAGCTAGCATTAGTTTAGAATTTCATTTGATCCTTAATCTCTCACTTTAAAGAATTATTTCTCATCGGGTCAAACTAGAAAATTCACAGATATAGCTTTCAGTATATTGCTATGTATTTCTAGAAGCAAAGTTTTAACAAAGTTCTTGTCAGAATACTTAAAACAATGAGAAAGGGACATTCATGAGTATTCAAGGACAGTTTTTATGACACTTGTGTGCCTGTTTGGAAAAATTCCATCTGAGGTAAACTTACATTTTCATAAATGACATGTTAGTGAGATTGTGGAGGAGAAGATGTGTAATGCTGACTTACATATTGTTTACCTGAAGCATTCACTGCAAGAAATTGACAGTTGTGAACACCAGATTTTCTTAGGTCTCTTCACAATTGAACAACTTAAAATTGAGGGCATTATCACAGGGTGGTTTGATAGAAAGGAAAGTTTGTATTATTGAATCTGCTGCAACATCAATTAACCACATCAAACAACTAGTATTCTATATAAAAACAGAGGGCCTATGATGAAAAAAATAGCATCAAGAAAGATCCTTAATGTTTCCCCACTACCTTCCATCTACTTTGCCTGTCACCCCAATAAAATTTCAGTGATGCTACAAGGATTCACTTTCTGAGATGTCTAACTACAGAGTACACAGTCTTCATCAGTTCCCTATGTAGCACCACCCCCAAGGAGGACAGTCCAGGACATTTGATGAAATTCACTAAACAACCTAAGAATAGCTGTAAATATAGAAGTTGTTTTAGAGTCATACAGGAATAGACAAACCACCATCTTTCATGGACAATTTTTATCGATTGTCTGCCCTGGACCAGACACTAATTATGTGTATGGGCTTCCCCAGCCTAAGAGGAAACAGAGCAATGGTGTTTTTGCATGAGCTCACTGAATTACTTCAAAATAATTTCTACACTGTGGTATATTGTTTGAAAGAATTGTGCCCCCAGTGATGTTTGTCTCCAATTCCCACTAATACCTACTGAATTGGTAATTTGTAATAATAACAGATGAGTCCTCTTTCCATACCCAAACCAGTAAAAATACTTTAGGAAACTGCAAGTATGATAGACAGCTGCTCTGTAAACGGGAGTGTAATTGAGCTCAATTTACATTTATTTTTCACAAACATCGTGTTTCCAGAGATGCTACAGAAGCAAAAATATACAGGTGGCATATGTCTTTATAGGAATACATCCATAATCTATACCTTTGAAATACTCCAGAAAATGAATTTTGAAGGAAGACCGTTGTTTGGTTTAGGGGAAAAGTTCTCCAGAGATAATCCAATTCCCTGGATGAATTTTGGATACAGAGAAATTCTCTGAAAATATATTCGCTTTTCTGGATGAGGGCTATAAAGTCAGTATTTATTTTGAAATCCTAGCCAGTTGTGTAATACTTGGATATTTCTCATTCTATGTCTAGCTATAGTGTTTTTTTTTTCTTCTCAAGGTGATATTGTTTTGAGCAGATATTAATTTAATCTCAAGTCTAGGTCAAACATTGTCTTTTATTGAATGACAGTGCTCAGAGACATTCACAACTCTAAGTTTTATTAAGTGTTAAGCAGCTTCACAAACTCATTTGTGATTTCATTGAAATCATGAACAATATTTTGATAAAATGTTAACTAAAATACTTTCTTATATATCCTCCATAAATAGACAAAGACATTCATTTTGAAGTTTTATCTTTGAGAAACTTGAATATATATAAAGTAAGTTTCTTATATTCATAATTAATGAAATATCATTGTTAGATATTATAGTACTTATGGGGAAAATAACATGGATAGAAGAAAATCTCATTATCAAGGAATTTTATATGCAAATTAAAATTTATTTCTTTGAATTGGATGAGATGAATCAAAAACCTGCATATAAATTTTCAGAGCTATTCAAGCATAGTCTGCAAAACAGAAAACAAGAAGCTTTTAATTAAAAATTCAAAAGTGGTAGATGAAGTGCTCAAAATGATTGTTGACTGAAGTAGAAGAAAAGATAAATCAAGTGAATGATGGGAAGGAAAAGGCAATGTTAAATAAGAAATAGAGGGGAAGGAGAAATCTTTAAAGATACTTTAAAAAATATCTTTAAAGATTTTTTTTTATTTGTAACCTTATGTCAGTTAAGTATGTGAATCACAAGATGAGGAAGTCATATACAAATATAAGATATTCATAATAAAAACACTTTAAATTTCATACAATTTTTAAATTTAAAAAAAGAGAGAAGGACATTTTATCCTAGGAACATTTTATCCTAGAGCAGAATAAAGAGATTGAGATATTACTTATTCTCTAGGGAAGAATCTCTTTTTATAAACAATTTGAAATTGCCAGTGCAGGTTGTATGACAATGAAGCATGAAGATTGCAAATAAGTAAATATGGAAGGGATTATCTAATTTAAAAAGAAACCCCCATTGTGTAATTTACAATAAAAATTGGGCTCTTATGCATAGTTTAAAACATGCCTACAAAGCATTATTGTGTACCTGAATGGGAAGAGATCAGGAGCCAGTGGCTTAGTTGGCCTACACAATCTTTTTCATACACGGGAACAGTGTACACCAGCCAGCTGTACTCAGTTGCAACCTTCCATCAAGAATTCCCCAGGCAATACTTGGCTAGTTCACCTAAATGAAACTTGGGCTCTTGTGTTTGGAAACATTGTTGCAAGATTTTTTTTCCCCCCTCCTTGGTCTCTCCATGAAAAGAGGCAAAAGGTTATTTTCATCCTGGGGCATGAAGAATTATTTTACCAATAAGCTTAAGTAGACGTGGATTTATAGATGTATTGTATTATTTAAATTAAGGTTGGTATAATAGGATCTTGGTAAGAAATAATGTCATGCTTAAGAGGGGGTGATGGAGGAGTTTAAAGGAGGGAGGATTACCAGGGTGGATAGGGTGAAGGAGAACTATGAAATGATGATATGGAACTTTGGGTCTAGCAGCAATGGGAAACTTTTATCACTCTTGGAACTGAAGAGGCATGCAGATGGATCCATTAGAACTAAACAAGAACTGTACCTGTAAAAGATGATCACGGGATGGTATTTGTAGACTTTGAGGTACTGGCATGTGGGAAGAACAGTGACAAATAATCCAATTTATCTCCTCATCATTGTAACTCCTGTCACCTCCTCCTGCTGCGTGAACCTGACTATAAGTAGAAGTGATGTGACTTCTAGATAATGTCATATATAGAAATCAAATGCCAAGGAGGCAGAGCAGAGATTAGATTCAGAGAAACGAAAGGATACTTAGAACACCTCACTCCAGTGTCTCACAGCACCCACACTTAATCTTTGTACAAATGAAAATCTTTTTCTCCAAATCCCAAAGATAGAGTTCTATCAGCTACTATTCCCTTATGCAGTGATTTCAGTTCACATATACTTCTATTATGGGTTGAATTGTGTTCCCTTCCCTTCCCAAGATATACTGATACCTAATGCTTGTTTCCTAGTGAATGTGACTTCATTTAGAAATAAGGTCTTTAAAGATATAATCAGGTTAAGATGAGGCCAACAGATCCTTAATCTAAAATGACTCACGTCTTTATAAGAAAAGAGGGGTTTGGACAAAAACATACATATAGAGAATGTCATGTGAAGACATAGCCACAGAGGAAGATAGTCATGTGAAAACGGCTGAGGAAATATACATTAAAAAAAATTATGAACCCAGACATCCTCTCCACAAAGTTACTAGAGAAGTTATCTAATTTTTTAAATTATTGAATGAGCATTAAATAGGAATGTGATGTACAAAAAGAAAATCTGCCAGAAGATTGCAGAGACAGAAAGAAATTTCACTCTTTTATTTATCCAAGCAGATATAACCATTACATACATGTTCTCAAGATAAAGTATAACTAGTCTTCAAGTAAGAGGCCTTGATAGTACCATTTGTCACACATGGTTCATACTAACTTTACATGGTAATTTAAGTTACCATTTGTCAACTAAATGGTTTTATCCAGAGGAAAAAGCAAACTATTTTCTCAGAGGCTTACATCTCAAAGAGATGGCTTCCATTTATTTGAGATAAACATTCCTGAATCATAAAGCTGATATGAGGCCTATCTAGTCTAGTTTTCAAAAGGACCTATTTAAATTTCAAAGAGGAAAAAGTATTTACAATGTTAGGTTTTCTAAGTTAGATAGTCCAAGGAAAAAGAGGGGAAAAGAATCTCTTCCCCTATTTTCAACTGCAATTAATCCTCTTGCTTTTAATTTTTATTTGACCTTAGAGGGCAGAGGCAGACTGGAGTTATGGGGCTATCAGCCATGATACCCTGGGTTTACCAGAAACTGGAAGAGGCAAGGAAAATTTCTCCTCTAGAGCCTTTGAAGGGGGCCTGGTCCTGCCAACACACTGAATTCGGCATTCTAACCTCCAAAACTGTGAGAGAGTAAATTTATTCTATTTTCAGTCATTCCATTTGTGGTACTTTGTTATGGTAACCCTCGGAAACTAATACAAATTCGATTTAAAACTTAATATGTTAACACCCAACAGTTCCTTTATCTAAGTTAGCAGAAAAATTGTGAGAATATAAGAGAGTAAAAAATGAATTATCCAAAAGTATAGCTTTTTAGTCATATCTTCTCTTTCTTGGTCACAGATTATGTTGATAATCAGTTTTATCCCTGGACCACACATTTCCTGTTCCAGGACCTTCTAGCAGCATGATGGAACAAAGATGTTTACCAAATGGTGTGAGCCTAATTTAATACTCTCAAAATCCAACTCCTTACTGGTCCTAAGCATTTTCCCACTAACCAATTATATTAGCAATGGGACTATTAAGAGGATCTCCTTGTTTCAAGACTTTTTTGTCCTCATTATATAATATTTATCCAGTTCCTGCTTGGACAAATCATTCTGTCCACTAGAGTCAGAGAGCCCAAGATTTCCATGTAGTAAACAGCTTTTAATTCAGCTGATAGGTTATCGGATAGAAATATTCCTTGGGTACTAGGAATATTTAGGTATGTAGGTACTCACTGACCCAGTGCCATGAAGATATGAACAAAAATTCCCTAAATGAATGGTTAGGGCATAATAATGAAAGAGGCCATTGGCATTCCATCATCTATTTCCCAGACCCTATCACTCCTCACTGTGTTGGAAGCAGGACCATTTCATTCTTTCCTGTAGCCATACATACAGAGACAGAGAAAATAGAAGGTCTTTGGTTGGAAGACAAAGTTTATTATTTACAGCAAAGCAGAAACTGGAATAAAATTATAATGCGGATTCCTAGAGTCCCAATTCCCACAGAGTGATGTAGTGAGTTACATTTGATAACTGTTCATACAGTGCCAGTATATATTACATGATAGAAGGATGACCAGCCACAAGTCTGTGGGACTGATCTTATACAGAAACTTCTGGAAAACTTGCCCACCCCTTCTCCCCCACGCTGTGCAAAAAGACAAAGATTACTTGGATTTTCCTGAAATAAAAGTAAATGTTTTTGGGAGGGGAGGAAGATATGGCTAAGCTAATTGCCCTGAAATATAAGCAAATTGCTTCTGGGAGTGATGTCTCTAAATGTCTCTGGAGGGAATTACTGTCTTTATCTTTACTTGTCCAGTAAAGGACATAAGTTTGCTCCAAAGGGATATCTTGCCCTTTTGTTTCCAGGGCTGCATACTTCTACAAAGATTCCAGATAATGCCTAGATGTGTAATGCCTCCACACATACATGGAAAATACCTTCCAACAAATGTAATACTAATCAAATAGACTAGCTAAATTTGAAGAAAATGTCACAACCAAGTTTGGCAATAATACAAAAAAACTAGAAATATCATGTGATGTGGGTGAGTACATAGATTAGTATCACTATTTTGGGAAATTGTTTAGTAGTGTCTACCAAAACTTATCAGTACACTCTACTACAAAACAAAGCAATTCCATTTTTAGTGACATACCTCCAGATGAACAAGATTATTCCAAAAGACATACTCAAGAATACATACATACATATATGTACATATACATACATTGAGTAGTGTTGCTCTAAACTGGGGAAAAAAAGAACAGCTATCAGTCAAGAGTACATTTAATCACTACCTTACAGTGTATTGGTAAAGATCAATAAAAGAATAAAAATAAACTATTGCTACAATTAACAACACAGATGAATTTACGAACATAATGTTTCATGTCTCCTCTGAGGGGACGTTTCATATATATGTTAGGTAATTTCCTCACACATGCAACTTTTTATGCAAAAATAATTTACGATGTTAAAAGATTAATATTTAATATTTATCTTTGATGAGATTATGGGGAAGACCACAAATGAGGCTTTTGGGATTCAGAAAATTTTTCCATCTTTGTATTTAGAGATTACATGGATGTGTTCACTTTGTAAAAATTCACTTACAATGCACTTACAATGTGTGTTGTTAACAATATGTTCATTACATTTTAATTCCAAAAGTTAAAAAATGATTTCATGGAATTTTAGTTGTAAAATACATAGTTTTATGATAAACTCTAATGAAATTTGATTTATGTAAACTCCAGTTTAAGCACTTAAAATATTGTAAAATACCATTTAAAATGTCTGCTATGCCCATACAAATAAAGCTATATTTTTATGTGCAATCAACTATATGCTAAAAAGTTCTCATTAAAAGTGGGGTTTTTTTT